>CAUYRT010003890.1:0-11079 GCA_963574885.1 Lepilemur ruficaudatus | reverse complement strand
TTGTACATTATATCTCTAGACTTATTCATCCTGCAAGTTTGTACCCTTGTACCTAAATCTCCCCATTTCCTCCCCCTCCCACCTCTAGTAATCACTGTTTTATTGTTTCTATGTATTTTCTATGTATTTGACATTTTTTTTAGATACCACATACAAGTGAGATCATGCAATATTTTTCTTTCTGTGTCTGGCTTATTTCACTTAGCGTAATGTCCTCCAGGTTCATCCATGTTGTTGCAAATGACATGATCTCTTTATTTTTTAAGGCTGAGTTATATTCCAGTGTGTGTGTGTGTGTGTGTCACAATTTCTTAATCAATTAATCCATTTATAGACACTTAGGTTGTTTCCATACCTTGGCTTTTGTGACTAATGCTGCAATGAACATGGGAGTGCAGCTATCTATATGAGGTGCTGGTTTCAATTTTTTGCATATATACTCAGAAGAGGGATTGCTGGGTTGTAGAGTGAAGCCTGTTGGTATCTGATATCACTACTGCTAGGTCATATACTCATCACATTATTTTATGTTTTATGTATTTTATACTTTCTTGATGTTTCTTTTGTTATCTGGACTTAAATTGCTTTTCTTCATAAATACGAAAACAATACCTTTTACTCTATCAGTGGTTTCTTTTAAGGTCTATAGGGCAAACTTGTGTTTTTTCCTTTTATTTAATAACATAATAATGAAACTATTGCATTCTATGGAAGATGATGACACATAATCTTACTTCCTCTTACTGCTGCAACCTGAGACCTGCTGTGTTTTGTTGATGTGAGATAGACCCAATTTCTTTTGTGCAATTTTTCCTATTCAGTGCTTTTAAATTGCTTAATAACACCTTGCTCATGACTTTATTTTATAAGGTGTAATTTCATAAAGTTTTAACATTTATATACCATGCACAGATCTTAAGTGTACAACTTGATGTGTTTAATGAGTGCATATACCCCTAAGAAGCCATAGAACATACCCATCACCTCAGAAAGATACCTTGTGCCCATTTCCAATCAATTCCCACTCCTCCCTGAGATAACCAATGATCTGATTTCTGTAATCATAGATTTGTTTTGCCTGTAGAACTTAAATGGAGTATGCCTAGTATACACATTTGTATATGGCTTCTTTCCCTCAGAAAGAAAGTTATCCATGTTGTGTATATCAGTATTCATTGTTTTGTTTTTTTTTTTGCTAAGTAGTGTGTCATGTGTGATTGTACCACAATCTGTCAATTCTTCCATTGATGGATGGTTGATGTTTGGTGTATTACCAATTCTTGGCTATGATGAACATTCATGTTCAAGTCCTTTTGTAGACATGTACTTTTATTTTTTGCTTGGGTAAAATACTCAAGGCTGGAAATGCTATATCATAGGGTAGGTATATGTTTAACTTTATGGAAAACTTCCAAAATGATTTACAAAGTAGTTGTACCATATTTACCCCAATGTTGGAAAGTTTTGTTGCTCCACATCCTCACTAACATTTGATTTTGTCAGTCTTTGTGATTTTCGCCATTCTAATAGGTGGGTGGTAGATTTAATTTAGATTTTCCTGATGACTAATAATGATGGCCACTTTTTCATGTGCTTATTGCCAATTGGTATACCTTCCTTTTGTGGAGTGCCTATTCTTTTGCCCTTTATTAAAACCAGGATTTTGCCTTTTGTTATTGAATTGCAGGAGTTGTTTATATATCTGGATAGATACTAGTCCTTTGTTAGATGTATGTATTACAAACATTTTCTCCCCATCTATGGCTTGTCCATTAATTTCTCAATGATATCTTGATTAGCAGACATTTTAAGTTTTGGTGAAGTCCATTTTATTAATTTTTTTTCCTTGGTTAGTGTTATGCTTTTATTTTAAATTTTCTTTTTTGCTTTGTTGTATGTATTTTTCTTATAAAAATATCTAGCCTATTTTGCCTTGTTGCTTTTTAACTTAATCTGACAGTTTCTCTTTTAATAAGAAAATTTAAGTGCTTTACATTTAAGAATTGAAAACTTAGTTTTAGTTCCTTCATCTTACTTTGTGTTTCCTTTTTCTCTCTATTTCTTTATTTTTGCATGTTTGATCAGGTTACTAATCATTTCCTTTTCTACTCATGTTAGTTTAGCTGTTTCTTCATGCTTTTCTCTTCTGCCATTAGAAATCCTCTTATTTTCAACACACAAACTTGAATATATACTTCTCTCCTATTATATGAAATAAATATTTTAACCATATTCCTCAACCAAGGCTATTTACTGTTCCCAATCATTAAGTTGAGTCCTATAGATATCGGATGATTGTATGTCCTGTTTTTCTTTTGAAAATCCTGATTTATTTCTGTTTCCCTGGCATAATTAGTAATTGTGCCCTCTTTTAATCTAAAACTATTTCAGTTTGTACACTAAATTACATGTGTACAATTAGATGTGCACAATAAATTAAAAAGTTTAGGTCACTTTTACTTCCCCACCCTCCTCCTACACACACATCCACAAGAATGCCTTAAATTTTTTCCTTTTTGCAGCAGAATACGGTAGTTAAAAGCAGACTCTAGAGCCATGTGCTAGCTATATAATCTTGGAAAGCTGCTCTCTTTGCCTCAGTTTCCTTATCTGTAAAAAGAGGATGATAATATCACTTGCTTCATAGGGTTGTTATATTTAATTAAATAAAGTGACTAGGGCAGTACCTATGCCAAATGTACTACATGTCACAAAATGGTTGGCTATGATTCCCGGCTTCCTCCCAAGTCATACAGAGTTTATTACATTCAGTTCCATGACATTGTTAGTTTCAGTTTTGCTCTGTGACTCTGCTTTCGATTATTCTTAATATTACAAATTCTAATGACTCTGTCATCACCTATTTGGGTTTATTGCTGACTGCTGTTTTCTCGTTTTGTCATTGTTCCCTATCCTGTCATCTGTTCTGTTCTCTTATTTGGTTATAGTCCTTTCCTAAGTATTTTCCTCAGTTGGGTTCTCTGGGTAACATGCTCTCAGAATCCTTTACATGTCTGTAAATGCACTTCTCACTGTGTATAAGATGATTTTCCTGTAATCCTTTCCCCTCATTAACCAAGAGAAGTTAGTCTCCGGTTTTCTAGCATCTAAAATTATAGATGAAAAATTTAATGTTAGTGTTTTTAATGGTTTTCTACAGCTGCCATAACAAAATTCCATAGACTTACATAAAAGAAATTATTTTCTCACAGTCCTGCAGGATAGAAATATGAGAGCAGGGTTGGTTTTTTCTGAGGTCTCTCTCCTCAGCTTGCAGATGTCCCGCTTCTCCCTGTGTCTTCACATAGTCTTCCCTCTGTGTCTGTGTCCTAAGGACACCAGTTGTATTGGATTAGGGCTCATCCTAATTACTCCATTTAATGAAATTATCTCTTTAAAGGCCCTATCTCCAAACACAGTGACATTCTAAGGCAGCGGTCCCCAACCTTTTTGGCACCAGGGACCAGTTTCATGGAAGACAACTTTTCCACAGGACAGGGAGTAGGGGATAGGGATGGGGGAGGGAGAGCTGTGAGTGGCAGGGTGGTGGTGCAGAGCTCAGGTGGTGATGTGCGGTCATTTTCTAACAGGCTACACAAAGACCAGTACCAGGCTGAGGCCGAGGGGTTGAGGACCACAGTTCTAAGGTATTTGGGGTTAGGACTTCAACGTATGGATCTTGGGGTAACAAAATTTAGCCCATAACAATTTTATTCTTTTCCTTTTGTAAACATACCTCTCTTTCCCTCCCTCCCTTCCTGTTTCTTTTCTTCCTTCTCTTTCTCATCACTCTGCAACTCAAGTCCTTTCAATCTACATACTTGAGTATTCTCACCAGGAACATTTCCTTTGTTATTTTTGACTAGTCTCTAACTATTCCTTTTTTTATTTCTGAAATTCCCATTACTTGTCCATCTTTTGACTCTTATCTTTTTTCATTATTTCCATCTCTAGGTATATTTCCTCTAGGTTGTGATGTATTTCTTCCAATTAAATTTTCTAGATCACTACCTTAAGTTTCAATAGTGACAATACTCTCCTTCAATTAATATATTCACCTTATAAATTTGAAGTGCATGTTTTCTAGTTGACGAGTATTTTTATTGTGCCCAAACTGATTTCCTTTAATGCTATTTCATTACATTTTTGTTAAAAATTGGGCTATTTCCTCCAGAAATCCTATCTCTCTTGAAGGTACGTAATCAGGAATTTCTATGTTTTCTTCCACTCTTGGACTGCTGAGTTTGGTTCCCTTGGGTATATTGTTAATTTCCTTTGCTTATGTTCTACTTATCCTCAGTGCTCGGGTAAAACTAATGAGTACTTAGTGCTTGGGTGCTTGGGTAAAACTAATAGCAAGTGCATAAGTGATGGTCCCCATTGCAAAGAGGAAAATAAAATTCGTGCTCATGGTTCTGTCTCACATTCTTACCTCCATGTTGCCTTACATCTGAAGAGTGGGTGGACTGGACCTTGCAAGGGCTGACATATCTGCACTGAGGAATGAAATGGAGAGAAAGTGATGTAGATTTTGAAGCAGGCATAGGTACAGATTTACAGATGGTTACCGTATATCAGTAAAGGAAGCTTAGGAACCACCTAGTAACTTCTGAATCTAGTAACGAAATTACTACATGAAAGTTTAGCATTGGTTATGAAACCTGATCCAGTAAGTAGCACTCTGTTATGACTTTGAGTGGTTAGTTTCAGGTAACTTTTGTACACTGCAATGGACAATTCTCTACCTCTGTTGAGTAGCTGCTAAAATTCTGTGGCTCTCTTTCTGGGACTGTGACCTCCCCTGGTGCACATCTGTTTGGGTGGTTGAGAACCTGAGTGGTGACAAGTGTTTCAGTTTTTGTAGTGTGCTTCTGTGGTGTATTTGTGCCTAGGGAAAACATCTGCAAATTTTTGATATCATATGTGATGAAATAGGCATAATGAAATACCCTGAAGGAATTTATCAGAACATTTAGAGGTATCCCGAGAAAAAGGAAGAAAGCAGGTATATTATTTTCCTCTATTTATTCACTGATCAATACAAGCTGTTTAGAATTGGAATTATGACCTGCTCTCTCCTTTTATTGCCATTACAATGGATTTTGAGATTATGGATTTTCCAAAGGAAATCTTGTGTTCCAATTTCATCTTTGTTATCATGGGAAAAATGACACAAACTCTTTCATTTCTCTGTTGATAAAATGGGAATAATAATGCATACTGGACATGTTGAAACAGTTAAGATGACCCTGTGACTGGCACAAAATGAGCACTCAACTAAACCAGCTATTATTATTATT
This sequence comes from Lepilemur ruficaudatus, assembly GCA_963574885.1. NCBI lineage: Eukaryota > Metazoa > Chordata > Mammalia > Primates > Lepilemuridae > Lepilemur > Lepilemur ruficaudatus. The sequence continues at coordinate 5,779 of CAUYRT010003890.1, read as the reverse complement.
TCTATTTTATTGTTTTGTTCACTGTTACATTAATAAATTGTGCTCAGAATACTTGTCTGCAAACAATGAAATATCAAAATTCACCTGGCTTAAGGAAAAAAAGGGGGAATTTATTAGATTACATTGTAATAGAAGTAAGGGCCTGAAAAAGGGCAAAATGTATTATAAATTGTCTCTTTAACTTCCCCCCCAACTCTTTTTGGGAGTTAAAATCTGCATTCCTGTCCAAGGCCAGTAATCAGAGGGGCAGAGGAGTGTTCTTTGTTTTAAACCACAGGAGATGATGGATCAAAGGGGAATTGTCCAGGCAAATGTCATGGGATCATCTTCACTGGACCACCAACTATAGTTAAACAGCTATAGCCTGAAGCTGAAAACCCCCTTTAAAAACTCTTTATTTCTTCCTAAAGGGAGGAAAATAGTTCTTTAAGGTGGGAGCCTGCCATCCTCCTCATTTGCTGGCAAATTAATGAACTTCTCTTTCCTTTTGCTCAAACCATCTGTCCTGGTTCTTTGTTTGGCCGTGGGGACAAACACTGGACTTTTGGTAACAACATAACCGAAAAGTTCAAGAATAGACTGTACTTCAGGAATGATTGATTCAGGATTTATACAATGAGACAAGGATATCTTTTTTTCCCTCCTTTTATCTTGAGCCATAATAACCTCATTCTCCATTTCCATGTTGTGGCAAGATTACTTAAAACACTTCTAAGACTCATATCATAAGAAAGATTGAGCATCTTTGTCTCAGCAGGACTGGGAAGGTATTGAGATTCTGATTGGTCAGGTTGAGTGCCAAGCCCACCTCCAAAGCAAACCACACCCTTGGGATTAAGTGTGGGGTGTTGCCCCACCTTGGGTGTTGGCTGAGGGTGGGGCAGAGCTGTTGAGAGAAGGGAGAATGGATATCAGGGAGGCAAGCAACAGAAGTCTAATCTGTTTAGAAACTAGAAGAGTAAGAGGAATTCTTCCCCAATTGAATTCCATAGTTCATCTTTTATTGTAGGTTTGCAACACTAGGACAGGAATAACTTAATAATGACTTCTGCATGTAAGCAATATTAAAAGTTAGGGATGAGAGACTGTCATTTTCCATCTCTGCTTAGGACAGAACTAACCAATGCAGTGACAGGAAAGCAATGTGAATTAATGAAGAACTGACTAGGAAGGGACTGGGTGACTTTTCACTTACGTGAGCCATTCTAGGCAATGAAATGGAATAATGCAGGTGTCCCCAGAACACAGGCTGAAAGGATTAGATAGATTTTGACCACATTTAATTGTGATCAGATTGTTGGAGAGAAAGTTTCAGTTTGAAACTGTTTTATTTCGTGCCCCATTTTTTATGCTTCCATGTAGCCCTCTCGCTTTTTCTAAATTACATGCCTCATTGTATTTGAGTTCCTCCTGCTTTTGACAGCTCCATGGTTTCCAATTTTGCTTCTGCTGCTTTGATTATTATTCCTGATTTTGTTGTTGATGAGACATGTGGTTTTCTTCAATTAGCTCTGTCACTCTTACAAATGTGTGTGTCTCACCAGTGTCCTAATTAAAGTCAGGAGGAGGAGGGGGGAGAGATTACAGGCAATTACGACAGTGCCATCCTCCGCTCTCGATGCTCTTTTCTCCTCATCATCGGGGTGCATTCTTCTGTATCTCCATTTTGCAAGCACATTGAGCAGCCTCTCTCTTTAAAATCCCATTAATTTTTTCAGAACACGATATGCAGCTGTGTCAGTGTGTCATACATTAGCTCTCAGGAAGCCCCATAGCTTTCATTTAGTTTTATTAAGTACAGCCTCCTCCCTGCCACTTCCCACCATGCTTCGAATTCATCCTGAGACAGAAGGCTACCATCACCACCACATATGCTCCTATAAAGTATCCCCGAATCTGTGGCCTCGTGAGTTCAGTCTCCTCTTGTGTGAGCTTACATTCAATTCACTCCAACTCAATACTACGAACATTTATGGAGCATCTGAGTCTATGTAATGTGCCAGGTATTGTGCTAGGAGCCGGGACAACAAAGGTGAATACGTGCAAGGAGGTTAAGATGATGTGGGATAGTGAAAAGAGGTTGGATTTCAGAGCCAAACCAGACATAGATTCAAATGCCTGCTTTGCCACATGCTAGCTTTTTGGCCTTGGGTAAATCACTTAGTTGGTTTTTTTATCTGTAAAATTATTATTAGTATTATTATGCTAATAATACTTATCTTGCAGGGTTGTTGTGAAGATTGGAGATAATGTATGCAAAGTAGCTAGCTTAGTGCCTGGTATAGCTTAATAAATGGGAGCTATAATTATTATCATGAATAAGATATAGTGTTCTTAAGGAACTCACCGTCTACTCAAAGAGAGAGAAGAGTAAATTAACTTTTAGAATATGTTGTTACATGTATAATAATGGCAGGATGTAGGTGGTAATGGGGTAGACTCCCTGAGGCTTTACATGTTCTCTTTTCCACCCACTTCTCTGTCTCCTACCACTCCATTCAACCCCACCCCCATGTGGCTCCCACCTGCAATGTGCTCCAGCCATCCGACCCCTCCCGTCTCCGTCTGCATTTGCTCCTTGTTCCCTTTGCCTGAAAGCTCTTCTTTCAGGCCTTGGCTGGCTCTTTCTCCTCATTCAGGTTTTAGCTTAAATATTACCCTCTAGAGAGCCTTTCCTTCACCATCCAATCTAAAGTAACCCCGTCCTTTCACCCTCATTTTTTTTTTTTACCATTTTGTTTTATTTACATCATAGAAATTATCAGCAATGATCTAATTTGTAGGTTTAGATATTTATTTTCTGGTTCTCCCCATCAGAATGTAAATGTCATGAGGGCAGAGACCATCTCTGTTTTTGTCCATAGCTGTATCTCCAGTGACTAGAACAGTGGCTGTGATGTTGAACACGCTCAATAAATACTTGGAAGAATGAACTCTGGTGAGGAGATGCAGGCCAGAGTTCACAAACAGAATTCTGTAGTGGGGTGTCTGTGTTTTGCTGCTGCTGCTGCTGTAGCTATTGACAACTGCCCACTGACCTACATGTCCTCTATCACAGGCTCCTAACTCTAAGGCAAGAGGCCAAGATGATGGGAGATTCACAAGGTGTTATCTGACTTTGTACCTCTCAACCTGGTTTTGGAAAACTACATTTAAATATCCTTTTTAGATCATCAGTGATGTGATTTTTTTTACATGACTGAGTTCTTGCTCTTGCAAATTCCCTACAGAGGTCTGATCTAGGTACCAAATGGCGGCCCATAGTAAATTTTCATGGGAATCTATCTTTTATTGGTGCTTTTCTTATGGCTCACCAGGGGAAATGAGGATGTTTGCAGGAATAAGGTAGGTAAGTACTTGGGACTTTGAGGCTGAGTATTTAGCTGTTTAGCTTTGTGAACATTAGGCAAAAATTTATAGAAGTAAGTGCCAATTTTTACCACTGATATTTCTCCCCCAGCATCTGATTTGAGCTGAGAATGCCAAGGCATCCAGGAGTACTAGCCAGTGTTTTTAAGAATGTGTGACCTTGATCAAAAGCAGAGATTGGGAAAGACATAGAAGGCTCAGTAGGAATATATTACTCCTGTTAGAAAACAATTCAGAGGGTAAGAAGCACATACTAAAGCTTCCAATTTACAGAGAGGTCCAGTCACACCATTTTCCTATAAAGAGGACAAAGTTTTTGTTTTAGCTCTACCAAGACTTGCATCTCTTTTATGCAAAAATATCAGCAAGCCATCCACGTAGCTACCAGTAACTGTTTAACTAAGTCTTTATATTAATGGTTACTTCATTGGTGTTTCTGGGGCTTCTCACCACTCACTCAATGTTGTAATATGTGTCCAGATATATATATGTTTTTTCTAATTAAGAAAAAGTCTTTCTCAGTCTCAATTCAAAAAGGAGCCTGAAGACTTAATGCAACTCAAGTTTTATCTTTGCATGATTACATTTAAGTCTAAGTTTAAGTTTTACTATGACACGGGAGAAACAGATTTGGCTAGGACTTAATCTAATTCATCGTAATCCATCTTTAGTCCTTGGCAGTGTTGGAAGCTCAAAAAATTTGTTCCAACCTCTTAGTCTTTCAGATACTTGTAAGTTTGGCTACACGAATTGTAGGTCAGAAGTAGAAATTTGTTCATTCACACACACACAAAGCATTTTAGATGAGTCACATGCTTTTCAAAAGTATATTGTTTTGTTTATGATGAAACAAAACAGATAAATCAGAGATCATAGTATTTGCATTATCATTGGCTTTCCATCAGAATATTCTTATGTAGACTGTAGATGCTGAGCATTTAAGTAGTTGGGATTTAATTTTCATTGACAGATACTGTTAGTGTTGAGATCTTTAACAAGGTCATGCAGATACTGTGTGGTTTCAGTGCCTGCCCTTTATATTGTATATCAGTTGGATCATTCATGACAATTTCCTCAGTGGGCACTTCTGAGCCTCTTGTATTCCATTTGGAAATAGACCCCAATTGTTAGATGGCAGACATTGATATATAAGCCCAGGTGAGCCAGTAATAGTAACTCATCTTCTCTAGCCATAAGCTGGACAGGATCGTAGTCTGTGTGACTGTATGTGGCTGAATATATCTGGCCAATCATTGCCCTGCCATGAAATTTTTTAGATTCAAACAGGAAGAGAGAAACACTCTTGCCTTTGAGTCAGGCAACTGTTAGGATGTGAGTCTGTTGGTCCAGGCAGCCGCATTTGCCACAGTGTGGAGGAAATCTGTTTACAGTGAGAGAAAATAAAAGCTAATATTCAGAGAGTAGCAGAAATAAGAAATTCAGCAGCACTTGAGTGCCTGGTCTGGCCATCCAGCCACACCTTTGCTTGTGTATGACATACTAACTTATATTTTGTGTTTGTTTTGTGTAAAGCAGCTTCAGTAGGGACTTTGACAAGCAATCAAGAAGTCTTTCACTAACGTAAACCCCAATTCACAACAAAGTGCCAGTAGGGACAAGGGTTGTCATATTCTTCCCATGAAATCAACATAGTGGAAAACATTGAATTTGATTAGGACAGAAAAGTGAAACACAGATCCAATTAGACACCTAGATACAAAACTGTGGACACCTTACAAAAATAACGAGGGCCTAGAAATAGAAAGTAACATCTCCCCACATATGGTAAGTAGAAACTGGAGACTACTTGCTCAGATACATGAGCTAAGTAAGGTTCCTACCAGTTTCACTGAGAAGAGTTGCTGAACGTTTATACAACTTTCTGTATATTAGGGCTATTGGACAACTGTGAAAGGACTCTTTTTTTTTTGGCATGAAAATTTTCTTTAATAATACTGTAATGGAAGCTTAAATGAGGATTTTTTTTTTAAGTGTACAATTAAATGATTTTCAGTGAATTTACCGAGGTGTACAGTTAATCACATGAATCAGTTTTTGAGGAATTCCTTTCCCCTATTGAGACCCCTAATTCCGCTCCCCAACTACTTTTCAAGCATATACCACCTCTCCACAGTGACCCCCCATGTTGCTCAGACTTGGGTCTACCCCCCAACCCCCAATTCCCCAGTGTTCGCTCCCATCCTTTGAGCACCATAGTGTTAATCAGTCAATACCAATTTGATGGTGAGTACAAGTGGAACCCATTCTTCGTGTCTTGTGTCACCTCACTTCGAATAATGGGCTCAAGCTTAATCCAGGATAATACAAGAGGTGCTAACTCACTGTCATTTCTTAAAATTGAGTAATATTCCATTGTGAACAAATACCAGATTTTAACAATCCACTCATG
>CAUYRT010003888.1:0-15303 GCA_963574885.1 Lepilemur ruficaudatus | reverse complement strand
GTTGGGCTTTATTCTGTTTTAGAAGATTAAGGATAGGCACCCAGTCCCTTCTGACTTGTAGGGTTTCAGCTGAGAAATCTGCAGTTAATCTGATAGGCCTGCCTTTGAAGTTTATTTGTTGTTTTTGTCTGGGTGCATGGAGGATTGCTTCTTTTGCATTTACTTTGTTCAGCCTAATAATCATGTGACGAGGTGATTGCCTTTTCATGTTGAGCATTCCAGGAGTTCTGTGTGCTTCTCGTACCTGAATATCAAGATTTCTGGCTAGGCCTGGCATATTTTCCTCTAGTATTTCATGAAATAAGTTTTCCAGTCCTTGTGAGTTGTTCTCAGCTCCCTCCAGCACCCCTATCAACCATAGGTTAGGTTTTTTTTTACATAATCCCATACTTCTTGTAAACTTTGGTCTTGTCTCTTGTTCCTGTGTTCCCTTTCTTCCTCTGCTTTGTTGAGGGCATAGAGATAGTCTTCAAGCTCTGAAACTCTTTCCTCTGCATGATCCATCCTGTTCTTAAGACTTTCCATTGAGTTTTGGAGCTCTCTGAATATTTCCTTCATTTCCAGGATTTCTGTTTGATTCTTCTTTATCAATTCAATTTCTTTGGAGAATTTTTCATTCATTTCCTGAATCGTTCTTGTGGTTTCTTTGTGTTGGGAATCAATTTTCTCTTTTATGCCATTGAGTTTTCTAACAATCCATATTCGGAAATCTTCCTCTGTCAGATTAATCGTATCAAGTAGGTTGCTATCAGTTGGTGATGACAGAGAGTTTATTTTTGGAGGCGATTTTTCTGTCTGATTCTTCATGTTTCCTGTGATCTTTCACTGGTTCTTTCTCATCTGGGTTCTTTGTCAAGGATTGGAGTTGCTGGGACTGGATTATGAACCACAATCTGAAAGGCTGCTTCTATCATCTTTCAGCCTCTAGCAGGGAAGAGGACTGGAAGGGAAGGTCTATTTCTATTTTTTAATTTAAAATTAGTTTTTTTTCATTTTAGATGTTATAAAGCATATTGTAAATTTTTTTTGAGTAGGAAAAAGCCCCCAAAATATAATCCTACCCCCAAAATAACCACTCTTAATATTTCCACTTTATCCACCATTTTTTCCATTTAAAATGTTATCACAGAAGCAACAACACCCCAACAAAAAGTATATCCAATGCCCAAATCTTGGTTTCTAATACCATCTTCCATAAAAAGAAACCAAGGCTACTTGAAGAAACGGCTGATTCTAGGGCTGGTGCACATTATATACAAGATAAGTCTGCAGCATCTTATAGTGCCAGAAAATAAGGAAGTATTCAAAAAAGCAAAACATTAGAAAATATCAAAAAGACATAGAAGCCAACTGAAAGATCTCCTACTGGCCAAACCTGGCCAATCTGAACAACCAAATTAATAATATGCTACTGGATTATAACTCAAAATACAACATAAATATCCATGAGACCATAATGATATAAATAAATGGTTGACTGAATAAATAAATGGAGGAGAAAAGACAAATTTCCCACACAGAATAATTCCAAATAATTTATGTGGATTATGTGGAACACAATTCCCCACCTCTTAAGTGTGGGCTGAGCACAGTGACTTCCTTATGAAAAGTACAGTATAAAAGGGGGGGGGGGAAGCATACAGTAAAACTTTACATCAGAGAAATCTGAAAAATACTACCTCAGCCAGGTGATCAAAGTTAACATTAATAGTGATAAGACATGCTGATAGTCTGTACCCTTGACATGATGTGATAAGCATGATGCTTTCCCTCTGCAGTAGTCCTAAAAACACATGACCCCAATATAATCTTGAGAAAAACATCAGATAAACCCAAATTGAGGACAATCTACAAAATACTTGACCAATACTTCTCAAAAATGGCAAGATCATGAGAAACAAAGAAAAGTCTAAGAAACTGTTAAAAGTCTAGAGGAGCCCAAGGAGACATGATGATTAAATGTAATGTGACATTAAGACAGAAAGAGGACATAGGCAAAAACTAAGGAAACTCAAATAAAGTATGAATTTTAGTTAATGATAACATAACAGTATTGGTCCTATAGTTGTGATGACGGATATTACCAATAGAAGAAACTGCAGGATATACACGAATTCTCTGTACTATTTTCATAAATTTTCTGAAACCATTCTAAAATAGTATGTTTATTTTTTTTAAATCACATATTTCCATGTCAAAAAATAGGCTTCTCGACATGATTTTTAAAGTCTGAATAATGTTCCACTGTAAGAATGTACCTCATTGTATTTAAACAAACTGTAATTCCTAGGCATTTTCAATTGTTTGTAAGATTTAAATTTTATAAGCAAAAATAAGAACAGAAGCTAACAATAATTCAATACACTTCATTAGTTCCTTAGGACAAATTTCTAGAAGTGGACCTAGTGTTATTTATAACAGTGAAAACCTGGAAATAACATAAATGTCTAACAATTAGAAAATTTTAAGCAAATTGTGGTATATCTACTTGGTAGAATATTATGCTATCATTTAAAATGTTTACACTATTTATAGAAACATGGACCATATCTACCGTGATGTTAAACAAAAAGAGCACAGGTAGTATGATTTATGTAAAAATTTATACTTTAAAACTGCAAAGAAACCTTATACTTTAAAACTAGAAAGAAATGCACTTAATAAGAAAGAATTATCATCTTGAGTGTTAGGACTTTGGAAATTCTTTATCAGTTCTTTCTACTTGTCCTATTTTCCAAGTCTTTCATAATGGTCACAGAGTCATTTTATAATAACAATAAAAGCCTAAAAGAAAATTTTCTACAGATAGCAGTTAAATATATTAGAAAGAACTTACCTCCAGTTTAAAAGCCAGGCCTACAAATGGGTGGGAATTATCTCTTTTGGAGTTCATTAAGATTTTGGTTTTCTCTTTTGAGTCACTTAAAATAAAAGAAATATAAATCTATAAGATGTAATATTTGATATTTCTTTTATATCAATTTGTTTCATCAAAGAGTATTACCTGAGAAAAAGCACATATATATTAAACATTTCTGGCCTCACACATAAGTAAAATCTCACTGAAAGAGATCAATAAGTAAGTTGTTAGGGCTTAGTTACTGCATAGTGACAAGACCAGAGTAGACTAAAAAGTGTAGAAATGGTCTGACAGGGAAAGAAAAGAAAAATAATCAAGGAGAGCTTAAAAAAATTTTTTTTTCTTAAAGCTTTTTTTAAACAGTATGACTGAAAACAGCTGGTTCCAAATGAGAAAATTTTCTAATGACATAAACCTTGAGAGATAGTAAAACAAATCATACTTCTAACTCACAAACAGAATATGATATGGGAACTGGTATAATAAATATTTTGTATGTCAACATCGTTACAAATATAAAAATGGTGATTAACTTGTATAAATTGTGAAAAGAGGATCACAAACATAACTAGAAAAACAATCCTTAAATTCCTTCATAGTGCATAAGTGTTAAAGTATTTCTGCGTAACTAAGATTCAATTTCCAAGACTTACTCCTCCTGATTGAGAATAGCATAATTCTGGACTTCAGATGGATTTGGGAGATACTCTAAAACAGCATCTAAGAGAGGCTGAACTCCTTTGTTCTTCAAGGCACTTCCCAAAAAAACAGGAGTAAATGACCTATTTAGAGTAGCTCTTCGGATTGCAAGCTACAAAAGAAAAAAATTTAATGACAGTTAATGTTAAAATTACATTTTGTGCTTTAGGACAATTACAAACCAACAAATGAATAAAATGAACTGAAACTCTTTGGAGTGCTGGCCGTAGTGGTGACTAAAATCAAGTCCCCAATAAGTTAAGGTCAAAATATAAGGAAAAAAGAAAAAAAAATCACTTCCCTTCTCAGGGCTAGGAAGTGATTTACTGTACAACTGCTTTCAACAGTCTCGGAATCAGTGAATTCTCACTAATTTTCAATTTGGCAAAAAAAGAAAAAAATGCACATAGAAAATAGATGCATACATAGAACAGTGCAAACAGTATGCTACTAATTGTGTAAAGTAGACGAAAAAGCAATATATATGCAAAACCAAAAATCTCTGAAAAGATACACCAGAAGCTATTAGCTGGTAATCTGTTTTCAGGGAGAGGGCAGAAAAAGAATAGGATGATTTTTACTACACACCATTGTATGTCTTTTAAATGTTTAAACTGTATGAATGTATTCTCTATTTAATAATTATTAAATTTACTTTTTTTCTTTCTTTCTTTTTTTTTCTAAAGAACATACACAATAGGAATACAAACTGTACATATCAATTATAAATTAAGGTTCATGATAGTAGCAGGTTCTAAAATAACAATCTCCAGGTTCTGCCCCAACCCTTAGTGTAAGCGCCACCAATGTGTTGTGCCGGCTGAGCAGGCCTCAGAGAATGCACAGTAGAGCTTTAGCTCTAGCAGCTGGAAGAGGCCAACAATGGTGCTGTGCCCACAACCATCACTGCAGATATATGAAAAGGAAGCATACAATTATTTCTCAGTCCTTATGGAAAAACAGAAAACTAGTTACCTAGAAAGCTTAAAGTAAAACATTTATAGCTGCAACTTCTAAACATCACCACAGTGAAAAGTAGGGTAACAGTTGAACACGAAAAAGGGGGTGTACAAAAAGGGAAAAATATGCATGGAAAGTAAGCAATTACTGTTTGAAACCACCTTAAAAACTTGCATTTTGCCATGGCTAGGAACGGGAAATGGCTAGGTCACTAACCACTTAGGCTACCATAAACCACTTGATCATGTATTTGACCTTCCACTTCTTCCTAGTATGCAAGGAAAGACACAGTAATCTTACCACACTTACTTTATATCCATACAACAGAGAAACATGTAAGAGTGGTAGATAAACAGAGAAAAATGAGAAATTAAAACTATACCATCCTAACAACATTAGTTGTTTCTGAAATTTCCCTGGCTTTTGTAAGAATCACTTTCATATTTGAAAGTTATTGCCTTTCCACTGTCCCTAATAATGCATCCAACTATAATACGGAAACTAAAGTATACCCATGTACCCTGTGCAGAAAAAAGTAAATACAGCAGGACTGAAACTTTCCTTAAAAAGGTCTGCTTACAAGGTTGGCCCTTGGCTGATGTCTAGGAACTTGGACTTCAGAAGGATCCCCACCAGTCCCAGAACTGATAAAAACAGTCTGCTGTGCCTATGCTGTTCGTACAAACAATGCAATGTATGCCAAACACTTGCTTTCCTCTGGGAGTCTGGAATTTGGGTACATACTAGGCAGAGGATGTCTGTGTGACCAGACCCCAGTAAAAACCTTGGGCAATTAGGCTCTAGTGAGCTTCCTTGGTAGATGACATTTCACAGGTGCTGTCACAACTCCTTGCTGGAGGAACTAAGCAGTCCTGCATGACTCCACTGGGAGAGGACTCTGGGAAGCTTACATATGGTTTCCTCTGGACTTCACCTCAATTATCTTTTCCCTTTGCTGATTTTGCTGTACATCTTTTCACTGTATGAAATCATAGCCATAAGTATGACTATGCGCTGAGTCCTGGGAGTTCTCCTAGTGAATTTCACTGAACCTGGGAGTGTTCTTGGACAGCCCCAACACACTGTCTTTAGAAGATTAAAAACCTATCTAATGTGCTTCCCAGGATACATAACTGCTTAACTTTAGGGCCAGACCTATACCTCTTCCTACATGGTTGGTGTTCCCTACTCATCAGGAGGCTGAGGTGCTAAGGCCTTTGTGAATGCTAAAGGACTCAAGTTACAAGATATAGTCCCAGTTTACTATATGTACATGGAGTCTTCAAAAAGTGTTATGAAAAAAGCTATGTATGGATCTCAAAATTTACTGCACCAAAATAAACTCATATTAACTTGTTATAAGATGGTTGAACAGGATCTAGTCTGAGGCATTAAGAGCCCCTATCAGAGCAATATGAATTCTGCTAAAGTAGAAGAATGAACATCAAGGTTATGGTGAAGCCTGGGTGGAAGAACAATGAAATCAAACAAAAAGTTTTTGGGGACAATGCCCCAAAGAAATCAGCAGTTTACAAATGGATAATTATTTTAAGAAGATGAGATGATGTTGAAGATGAAGCTCACATCAATGGACTATTTGTATCAATATTTCAAGGAAAAAACTCATTTTGTTCATGCCCTAACTAAAGAGGCACAATTAACAGAACAAACAGTAGCCAACACCATAGATATCTCAATGGGTTCGGCTTACACAATTCTGACTAAAAAATTAAAGTCAGGCAAACTTTCCACTCAATGGGCGCCAAAACCACTGCACCCAGATTAGCTGCAGACAAGAGCAGAACTTATAATGGAAATTTTAAACAAGTGAGATCAAGATCCGGAAGCATTTCTTTGAAAATGTGAGATGAAACATTGGTTTACCAGTATGATCCTGAAGACAAAGCACAACCAAAGCAATGTCTATCAAGACGTGGAAGCGGTCAAACTAATGCAAAAGCAGACCTGTGAAGTGGAAAGGTAATGGCAACAGTTTTTTGAGATGCACAGGGCATTTTGCTTGTAGACTTTCTGGAAGGCCAAAGAACAATAACATCTGCTTATCATGGGAGTGTTTTGAGTAAGTTAGGTAAAGCCTTGGCAGAAAAACTCCCAGGAAAGCTTCATCAGAGAGCCATCCTCCACCACGACAATGCTCCTGCTCATTCCTCTCAACAAACAAGGGCAATTTTGTGAGAGTTTCAGTGGGAAATCATTAGGCATCCACCTTACAATCCTGATTTGCCTACTGCTGACTTCTTTTTGTTTCCTAATTTTAAAAAAATCTTTAAAGGGTACTCATTTTTTCTTTAATTAATAATGTAAAAAAGACTGCACTGACATGGTTATATTCCCAAGAACTTCAGTTCTTTAGGGATGGACTAAATGGCTGGTATCATTGATCACAAAAGTGTCTTAAACTTGACAGAGCTTATGTTGAGCAATAAAGTTTACATTTTTAATTTTTATCTTAATTCCATTTTTTCATGAAATTTCTGAAGTCCCCTCATATACATATTTTATTTATCCATTCATCCACTGAAGGACATTTGGGTTGTGTCTACTCTTTGGCCATTGTGAATAGTGCTACTATGAACATTGGTGTGCAACTATTTGAGATCCTTCTTTCTTTTGGGTATATCCCCAGATAATTGCTGAATCATATAATTATGCTATTTAATTTTTTGAGGAATCATAACACAGTATTCCACAGTGGCCGAGCCATTTTACATTCTCACCAGCAGTGCACAAAGGTTCTAATTTCTCTATATCCCTACCAACATTTGTTATTTTCTAGGGGTTTTTTTGTTTTTGCTTGTTTTGGGGGTTTTCTTTTAAATAATAGCCATCCTACTGGGTGCGAAGTGGCACCTAATTGTGGTTTTGGTTTGTTTTCCCTAATAATTAACAATGCTGAGCATCTTTTCATGTGTTTATTGGCCATCTTTATATCTTCTTTGAGAAATGTCTATTCAAAAAATGATTATCAATCTTGGGCAGTGATCTTCCCTTTATTTTTAAATAGTTGAAGGATCAAGTGAAGGACTCTATAAGGCTTTATGTAATGTTTCCAAACATTACAACAGTGGAAGAACCAATATTTAGTCTGCAAACATTTAGCAGCCTCTTCTCTTAACCTGCCTTATTATTGTTTTCTATATTTATCTTTTTACTTTTTAATAAGGAGTACCCAAGAGGTTGACTGTTTAAGTATCTTTTTTCTAGGAAAAAAACTAGGAGTGCTCTCATTTTAAGATATTACAAACAATTCTTTTTTTCTTGTTAATATAAGACTGATTTCGGGAGCATTTACCTTTAAATCAGAAATTGAGGGGATTTTTTCTTCTAAGAACATCTCACCAAGCTGTTCATCTGAATTGGCAACACATTCAATTAGTTCCTGCCGATGGTCAGCTGCCATTGCCCTCAATTCAGCTGGAATTTCATCATATCGAACAATCTGACTAAGAAAAGAAATATTTCGGTACTATAAGGATATTCAATTAGACATAGAAAGCACCAATGAAAAAGATATGACTAATAGCTGAATTTTTTTTTTTAAGGTAAAAAAGAGCTCTGATATATTTGCATTCAAATGGCAAGTAACTGAGATATCTCTTTAAAATGCAGGCCAGACTCCATGGCTCATGCCTGTAATCCCAGCACTTTGGGAAGCTGAGGTGAGAGTAGAGCTTGAGGCCAGGAGTTTGAGATCAGTCTGGCCAACGTGGTGAGAACTTATCTCCATCAAAATAAAAAAAAATTTTTTAAAGATTATTAATAGCCAGGCGTGGTGGTGCATGTCTGTAATCCCAGCTACATGGGAGGCTGAGGTGGGAGGATCACTGGAGCCGAGGAGCTCAAGGTTCAATGAGCTGTGATCATGCCATTGCACTCCAGCCTAGGTAACAGGGTGAGACCCCATCTCTAAAAAAAAATAAAAATAAAAATGAAATAAAACGCAGACAGAATAGTGAGCAAAAATACTTAAAACAGGCAAACTAGCTTACTCAAGGTTGTATTACTAGTAAACAGAAGAGCCAAGATTCAAAACAGTCCATTAAAATTAGAAAAAAAATCCTGTTTTGTAAGATATTACATTCTATTTTTCTGCATATCAGGGTTTATAGAAGATAACAGTAAAAGTAATACAAAATTCTTCCCCATTTACTATAAACTGGTTTATCCTTATTCTGTATACACTGAAATATATTTATAAGTTCAAAACAATAATGTTATACAGTGTCAACCAAATCAAGATTTAAAATTCTTTTTAGTGTAAGTTATAGGATTATCCTTACTATATTCTAATTATTTGAAAATTGGCAAGCATACAAAGTAATAAGAGCATCCATTTATGGAATACTTATAATACAGCAAGCACTAAACTAAATATTTAACAAGTTATTTATTTAATCTTTACATCACATGAAATAGCTTCTATTATAATACCTACATTTTCAGATCAGGAAACTAACTGAAACAGGCAAAGTAACCTGCCCAAGGTGGTACTATTAATAAATACAACAGCTATGATTCAAAGCCAACCTGACTGAGGCCCATCTGAGCTCTTGAAAATTCTATTAGCTATAATCTTATTAATCAGAATATCATCATCTATAATAAGGATGATTAGACAGCTTACTCTATTCCCTTCCATTAATAATAAACCCAATCCTACAATTTTTAACACAAAATATACCAATTTGTAATTTTAAAAAAAGAACTAAATATGACAGGCTCTTCAACCCTGTCATATTGGGTTTAAGAGCCTGTCAATATGACACCAGTCCTCCACTCCTCTAAGGACTAAACAGGTAAGAGTAACAAATAAAATATACACAATAGAGAAATGGAGATACTTGATATCTTAAGAAATAAGTCTAAAAGTTTTTCAAAGTATTTCTTTAAAAATGGAAATTCATGTCAAAAAATAATAAGCTTTTCAGAAAACATACTCCTAAATTAAAAAAAGACAAAAGAAGCCAATTCCAAAGAGTCAGAAAAAAACTCTTAATATCCTAAAGAATGCTCTTCACAGCCTTGAGATTTCATCCTTCCTGGCAAGGTCCCTGGTTCTTAGCCTTTGTGTCGGAATCATCTGTGGAGTCCTTTCCAAGTATACATGCCCAGTGGTCTAGGGCTGGGGAAGGAGGTATGTACATTAAGCTCCATTTGTGGTTCTGCAAAGTTTAAGAGCCTCTAATTTAGACAACAGAAATATATGCCCCAGTAATCTGGGAAAGTGAATTTAGTCACTAATTTACAAATATTTTTTGAATCCCTATTACATACCAGGCAGTTCTAGGGGCTGGGACATAGCAGTGAATAAAACAAAACAATCTTGCCCTCTTGGGCCTTACATTCTAAGGAGTGGTAGATAAGCTCTGCTATCATTACTTAGTTGTCACACAAAAAATGAGAGAAACACTTTATCCACTGGACAGCCTCCATCCTTTTCCTGCCTACAAGATAGATGATGAGGACCAATTCTACAGTTCACTGATCACAATGCCATTTACCCACCAGCCAGACCTGCAATCCCAATCCCCTGAGAAAGGAAACCCCTCAGGAACTGCCTGTGGAGAAATTACCAGGCTATAGGGGTTACTCCTGAGAATAAAGAGTCATCTGTGACTCCCTACATTGTCTAGATTAGTGTCACTCAAAGTGTGATCTGCAGACTTTGTAACATCAGCACAATCCGGGAACTTATCAGAAATGCAAACTATAGGCCCTACCCTAGATCAACTGAATCAGAATCTCTGGAGGTAGACCCAGAAATACGTGTTCTAACAAGCTTTCTGGGTGATTTTTATGGAATCTAAGGTTTGATAACCACTGGGCAAATATAGTACTTTGTATGCAAAGGTCACTCAAAAGTTGACTGACCATATACCATGTCAAAAAGTTACCAATTTGCTTCTTGCATTTCCCAAACCACATTTGTACAATTTTAACTGTTTTCACATATTAATCTTTTTATCTATATAATCCTGTGAAGTAGGTTGAGCAAGTATTTATGGTCCCTATTTTCTTCCCAATTTTAATCATAATACCCAGGACCTAGAAATAAACAAATAAATGAATAAGTAGAAAAAGAGATAATACATTAACAGCCCAAACTGAAGGTCTCCTTCTACCACACAGTACATGCCATAATGTGATTACTCAAAAAGTAACATATTCTCTCTTAGAATGAATACTAAGCAAAATGAGGAATAACTAAGATTAAAGGCATTGAAACAAAATCATCTTAGAGAATATTATTCCAGACACACTTCAAAAAGATACTCAATGTCTAATGAACCTATCCTTTCCTTCTCTTTGATGCTTTTTAAAATATAAAATTTGAATAGTGTATATTTAACACTTACCCGAAGTCTCCATCAAAATAGATGGCTCGTTCCTCAATGAGATCTATAACACCTTTAAAATTACCCTCCAACCCAATGGGTATCTGTGCAAATGCTGCATTATGATTTAGCTTAGACCTGAAAAATAAAAATATACTTGTTTACCTCTTTTGTTCTCCCCAACTCCTTTGAAATAACAAAATAAACATAAAAATAAACCAGTAGCAGATGTTATAGAACTGAGAAGGGTGTTATCAGTGGGTCAGACCAGAAGATATAAAGCAGCTGGGAACATACTGACAACCAAACTCAAGGATCTCAGGAAGCCACAACACCATTTAGGCAACAAAAAGAATTCCAAAGTAAGTGTTTTCTCATCAGATTCCCGGAATACAATGGATCAGAAAAAGAGGAGAAGAAAAACAGGTAATGGGTGCCTGGCCAGGATATTAAAAAATAGTGGACTGGCCAACCCCACCTCTCATTCTTAGATCAACTGACTATAGCAAAGCTGAGTATAGCTTTCTGAAGAGGGAGTTCTTGTAGCAAAACTCTTACAGTGGATGTTAACATCAGACACTCACCATTAGCCTGCCTCCCTAACCAGGCTCAAACACTGAACAAAAACTGCACTCACTGGCAGGAATTCTCACTGGAGAAGAACTATGTTCTAGCTACCATTGCTTATTCTAGACTCTAGAGCCCTACCTGTAACTATGGATAGAGATCTACAAATCACCAAACATTTGAAGAAAACCAATAGCTTGAAAGAGAAGTGTGAACACAAGAAATAATACTAACCTCTAAGAGGAGAGTTATTAAACAAAAGACAATAAAATGTAAAGATCTGGAAAGTAATTACTTCTATTAATAGAGATATAGCAATAAAAGAGAGTTTATGAAAATTACATAATTGCTGACAAATTTCTTTATCTAAAAGACAGACTAAATAACAAAAGGGACACAAATGAATATCAAATTAGTGAGCTGGAAGATTAACCTCAAGAATTCTCTCATAACCCTGCACAAAATGAGGAGACATAAAGTATGAAAACTATGATAGAAAAGTTAAGAGATTAAGGCCAGATCCAGAAGTTCCAAAACCTGTTTAATGGGAGTTACAAAATGAGAAAACAAATAAATGGGAGTGGAGAAAAGAAAGAACCAAAGTAACCAAATAAATGCTAAAAGAGGCCAGGCACAGTGGCTCACTTCTATAATCCCAGAACTTTGCAAGGCCGAGGCAGGAGGATTACATGAGCCCAGGAGTTCAAGACCAGCATGAGCAACAAAGCGAGACCCTGTCTCTACAATCAAAAAAAAAAAAATTAACTTTTTTAAAATAAATAAATAGAATTGTTAAAAGAAAATTTTCTTGGAATTCAGAAAAAGATTTGGTGAAATGAGTCCATTTATTGCCAAGCATGTGTAATAAGGACAAAAAGTGAAAACACTTAGTTTTACCAAGAAAATATTAAACACTCAAAAATGAAAAATTTCACTTTCATATCCTCAAATACATCATTTCTATCAGATTTTGTCATGAGACACGACTTTTAACTTATTCACTACCACAAACTTTGCCACCTATACTCGTCAGCTCTGTCATGTGAAACTTGAGTATGAGCTCTACAGCTATATTTGCATACCTACAAAAGGTACAATGTGAAATGCTGACTCTTTTTAAAGGCTATGTGAAATATATAGTATTGTGCAAAATATAAAATACTATAAATATCACTGGGTTCTATCTAGTACAGAAAGAAAGTGTTACTCTGGTCCTAGTAAATATACCACCATGTGAAAGCAAGAGAATTTCATCTCTATGGCATACTATCTAAAGACATTAATTAAAATCCCTCAAATAAAGGTTAAACCCTAAGAGGATCCTTTAGGTTTATCTAAATAAAATGCAAAGTACTTTTAGAATCTACTACAGATTATAACTTTTCTAATTATATCAAAACAGTATAAATTCTGAATTCATCTTCAACCTCACTAGAATTTAAGCCACATGTCCCCATTTTACAGAGATGGTAGTTGATGAGATCATACCACAAACCAAACCACTGAACTCAGTGTTCCATTTATGTATTTCACTCACATAAATATATTTTAAAAAAGAAAAAATGTAAGGATAAAGCTTAATGACACTGAATTATCATCCTTCTGGATATAAGGTTTGCTGTCCAGATCACACCTTCTCTGCTCTTTCTAAAGCTCTGTACCTCATTTGCTGCAGGGCTCTAGCAGGGTTGGAGCCCATTCTGTCCAATTTGTTAATGAAAGTTAGAAATGGAACATTGTAGCGCTTCATCTGACGATTCACGGTCATGGTCTGGCACTGCACCCCTCCAACAGCACAGAGAACGAGTACCGCGCCATCCAACACTCTCAGGGCCCTTTCAACTTCTATTGTGAAGTCCACATGCCCTAAATGAGACAAAGAAGCACGAGAGGGTCTTACAGAGCAGTCTGAATTTTTAATATATGCACTATTAAAAGTTTTGTGTCTCTGCTCATTGTATAAATCTTCTAATTAAAATGTAGATTCCTGAGCTCACCAATACCATTCACCTACCATAAGGTCCAGGGCTCAGCAAGATCACTTCAAGAAGATGCTAGGGCACAGGCCCCTTTGGAATCATCTGGAATATGTAAAAACAAGAACCTTCCTACTCGCAACTTATCTGCACTATTTCTAAAGGAAACCATGTAAGAATAAAGTGCATGGAGTCCCAAGTCAGTCTTCTCTGATAGGAATTCAGTGTTACACTTTTAAGTATTTATTTGATACTCAAAAATTAATTGGGTCATACAGTAAAACAAAGAACTAAATGTGCTTTTATCAAAAGAAGGTGTAATAAAATCAAGAACTCAACTCACCAGGAGTATCTATAATGTTGATATTGACATCTTTCCACATGGTGTAAGTGGCTGCTGACTGAATAGTGATTCCTCTTTGTCTTTCTAGTTCCATGGAATCCATAACAGCACCAACTCCATCTTTACCTTTCACCTAAACACAAGCATAGCAATTCAGATTTCTCTGTCCCCGATTGCAAAAAGAAGTATTTACTGAAATGGAACCAGAACACAACTAGTTAACTTATACAATTTTCACATAAGCCTAACTGTTAAGCCATATTATCTCATAAAGTGGATAACTGTTAACAGATGGTCCCCAGACTTACAGTGGTTCAACTTAACGATTTTTCAACTTTACCATGATACAAAAGCAATATGCATTCAGTGAGAAATCATACCTCAAGTATCCATCAATCACTCTGTTTTTCACTCTCAGTACAGTATTCAATAAATTACATGAGATATTCAACACTTTATTATAAAATAGGCCTTTTGTTAGATGATTTTGCCCAACTGTAGGCTAATGTAAATGTTCTGAGCACATTCAAGTTAGAGTAGGCTAAGCTGATGTTTGGTAGGTTAGGTATATTAAATAGATTTTCAACTTACTGTTTTTTTTGTTTTTTGGGGTTTTTTTTGAGACAGAGTCTTGCTCTGTTGCCCTACCTAGAGTACATCATGATAGCCGACTGCAACCTCAAATTCCTGGGCTCAAGCAATCCTCCTGCCTCAGCTTCTGGAGTAGCTGGGACTATAGAGCCATGCCACTGCATCTAGCTAATTTTTCTATTTTTAGTAGAGACAGGGTCTTGCTCTTGTTCAAACTGATCCTGAACTCCTGAGCTCAAGCTATCCTCCTGCCTAGGCCTCCAAGAGTGCTAGGATTACAGGTGTGAACCACCATGCCCAGCTTATTTTTGATTTATGGTAAGTTTATTGTATATAAGTACATATATATTATATATAAGTATTTTGTTTATTGTATATAACCCCATCATAAATCAAGGAGCATCTGTACAGGTTTTGCCCTAAAATCAATGTCAAACCCTTTTTTCACCACTGTCCTCAGCAACTGTTATGGTATAACAAACACTCTGGTCTTAGAACCACCCTCACACCCTCTATAGTATTCCTGCCCACCAGTCTTGCGTTAGTTCACGAGCAGACATTCAGAGACCAGATTTTTCCCAGCTCTGATGCACATGGATCTGATGCCTAGGTAAAAAGGATTCAGCTTTTAAAGTATATGATTTAACAAGACATCCTTTTCTGAAGAAATACTATAAATTGGAGAGTCAAGTTAGTCAATGATATGCTAATGTCTTCAGGAGTTTCAAGACTTTTTTAAACAATTTTTTTTCTGACTGATATATATTTTTTTTCTTCCAAAAATTTTATTGGGAGAAAACTACAAAACATTTACAGTCACAATTTGTAGTGAGCTGATTTCCCAAAATATATTACCACTCAAGTTGACTTATCTTGTTACATTCAAAAACCTACTCTGTCAAAGTAGTCCAGAGAGTACATATATAGTGCTCCAACTGTATCTACGTACAA
>CAUYRT010003887.1:0-10009 GCA_963574885.1 Lepilemur ruficaudatus | reverse complement strand
GCGCAGTTTCTCCCTTTCCCGCCCCCCCGCCCCCAGCAAATGGCAAAGCCTGAGCCCCTTGCATGCACAGACCCTCGGGAAGTTTTCTGTTGACAGATATAAGTATACACACTCATGCTCTCTTTTGCATGGAATATATTTTTCCATCTCTTCATTTTTAGTCTATGTATTCCTTAAATCCCCTCAGGATTTTATTTTTTTGATGCTATTTTGAAAGGTAGTGCGTCTTTGATTTTTATTTGCAGCTTGACTTTTATTCACATATATGAAAACTACTGATTTTGTACATTGATATTATAGCCTGAGACTTTGCTGAATTCATTTATCAATTCCAGGAATCTCTTAGTTGAATCTTTGGGGTTTTCTATATATAATAGCATATCATCAGTAAAGAATGATAATTTGACCTCTTGTTCTCCCATTTGGATACCCTTGGTTTCCTTCTCTTGCCTGTTTGATCTGGCAGTGACTTCCAGCACTATTTAATGGAAGTGGTGATAGTGGGAAACCTTGTCTGATTCTAGTTCTAAGCAAGTATGCTCTCAATTTACCCCCATTCAGTGTGGTGTTGACTGTGGGTTTGCCATATAGAACTCTAATAATTTTGAGGTATGTGACATATGCCTGTTTTATTACTAGTTCTTATCATAAAAGGGTGCTGGATTTTGTCAGTGCTTTTTCTGTGACTATCAAGAGAATCATATAATCTTTGATTTTACTTTTACTTATATGGTGAATTGCATGTATAGATTTGTATATAATGAACCATCCTTGTATCTCTGGGAGGAAGCCCACCTGGTCATGAATAATTATTTTTTGGATGTGCAGTTGAATTTGGTTTGGTAAGATTTTATTGAAAATTTTCCATGTATATTCATAAGGAATATTGGTCTCTAGTTTTTTTTTTTTTTTTTTTTTTTTTGTGTGTGTGTGTGTGTGTGTCTTTTCTGGCCTATTGTATCAAGGTGATATAGGCTTTGTAAAATGAGTTGGGGAAGATTTATTCCTTCTCAATATTGTGGAATAATTTTTGCAGTATAGGTACCAGTTCTTCTTTATAGGTTTGGTAAAATTCAGGTGTGAACCTATCTAGTCCAGAGGTATTTCTTTTTGGAAGACTTTCTATTGCTGATTCAATTCCAGTGATTGATATTGTGGTCTGTTCAGGAATTTTATTTCTTACTGATCGAGCCTAAGGAGGTTGTGTGTTTCTAAGAATTTTTCCATTTTCTCCATGTGTTCAAGTTTTGGGGCATAGTGAGTTTTATAGTATTCAAAGGTGATGTTTTGTATTTCCATGATATCAGTTGTGACTTCTTTTTTTCATTTCTATTTGAGCTTATTATAGTCCTTTCCTTTCTGCTTCTTGTCAGTCTAGCAAGAAGCCTATCAATTTTGTTTATAATTTCAAAGGACCAACTTTTTGTTTCATTAATCTTCTATATAGTTCTTTTGTTATCAATTTATTTAATTCTGATTGATCTTGGTTGTTTCTTTTCTTCTGGTGGATTTAGGATTGGTTTGCTCTTCCCTTTCCAATTCCTTGTGACAATTCATTAGATTGTTGATTTGTAATCTTTCTGTGCTTTAGATGTGGTCTTTTAAGGCTATGAGCTTTCCTATCAGGACTGGTTTTGTTGTAACCCACAGATTTGGATAACTTGGGTCCCCATTATCATTTAGTCCAAAGAATCTTTGGATTTACATCTGAATTTCCTGTTTAACCCAGTAATCATTTAGCAATAGGTTCTTTAGCTTCTGTAACTTTGTGTAGAGATGAGTGTCTGTTGTAATTGATTTCCAATTTTATTCCACTGTTGGCTGATAACATACATGGTATAATTTCTATTTTTTTTAATTTGTTGATATCTGTTTTGTCAGTAGGGATGTTATCAATTTTAGAGAAAGTTCCATGAGCTAAAGAGAAGAATGTATATTCAGTGTTATTTGGGTGGAATGTTCTGTAGATATTAGACCTACTTGTTCTAGAGTTCGGTTTAAGTCCATTTTTTTTTTGTTTTTGCTTATTTTCTGTTTCAAATATCTGTCCTTTTCAGTCAGTGGGGTGATCAATTCTCCGGCTATTATGGCATTACTGTTTATCATTTTGTGTAGATTAAGCAGTATTTGTTTTATGTATCTGGGCACTCCTGTGTTAGGTGCATAACTATTTGGGATTGTTAAGTCTTCTTGTTGAATTTTTCCCTCCACCTGTATATAGTGACCATCTTCATTTATCTTTACTTTCGTTGATTTAAAGTTTATGTTATCTGATACGAGAATGGCTACACTAGCTTTCTTTTGGTTTTAGTTTGCCTGAAATATTGTTTTGCATCCCTTCACCTTGAGTCTGAATCAGTCCTTGTGGGTTAGATGTGTTTCCCGGAGACAGCAGCTACTTTGCTTGGTTTTTTTTTGTTTTTTTTTGTTTTGTTTTTGTTTTTGTTTTTATCCATTCAGCCATCCTGTGTCACTTCAGTGAATAGCTCAAGCCATTCACATTTATTGAGAGAATTTATATTGGGGGGGGGGAGGATTTCTGGTCATCCTGTTGGGTTGACTGTTAATGTTTTGTTTCTCCTCTTGAGCCATTATGTAATCTGGGTTCTGGACTTTAGCTTTTGGTTGAGTTTACACTGGTGACTGTTGTGCTGGTCAGTGTATAATGAATGTCTAAAATTTCCTGCAGGGCAGGTCTGTTGTTTGCAACTTCCCTCAGTGATTTCTTGTCTGGGAAACTCTTCATTTCTCTATCATATAAGAAACTTAGTTTTGCAGGATACAGAATTCTAGGCTGGCCATTATTCTGTTTTAGAAGACTGAGGATAAGTCCCCAGTCCCTTTGGCTTGTAAGGCTTCAGTTGAGAATTCTGCAGTTAGTCTGATAGGTTTTCCTTTGTAGGTCACCTGCTGTTTTTGCCTTATTGCTCATAGAAGGGCCTCTTTCGTGTTTACTTTGGCCAGCCTAATAACTATATGATCTGGTGATTGCCTTTTCTCATTAATTCTCCCAGGAGTCCTGTGTGCTTCTTATACTTGAATATCTAGATTTCTAGCTAGGCCAGGGAAATTATTCTCAATTATTCTCTCAAGTATATTATCCATCCTTGTGTATTTTCTTCACTCTCAGGGATGCTTATGGTTATTCTATTTGGACTCTTTATATAATTCCACATTTCTTATATGCTTTGTTCATACCTTTTGTTTCTGTGTTCTTTCTCTTCAACTGATTGTTTAGCTCATAGTTGTTGTCTTCAAGCTCTGAGATTCTTTCATCTGTGTGATACAGCTTATTCTTAAGTCTTTCCACTGTGTTTTGTAATTCCTTGAATGTACTTTTCATTTCCAGAATTTTTGTTTGCTTTATCCTTAATACTTTGATTTCTTTAGAGACTGTTTCATTCATTTCCCACGTTGTTTTTGTGGCTTCTTTGTGTTGTATTTCTATTTTCACTTGTATTTCATTGAGCTTTCTTATAATCTATATTTGAAATTCTTCATCTGTCATTTTAACCATTTCATTTAGTTTGGTTTCCATTGCTGGGGATCCATTGATTTCTTTTGGAGGCAAATTTTCACTCTGATTTTTCATGTTTCCAGAGTTTTTTTCACTGATGCCTTCTTTTGTGGCCTCTTGGACAAGAGCTAGTGGTGCTAGGGCTGGTTTATGGCCCTGTCTCCAAGTCTCCAAAGATTTATCTCTGACCATGCAAGGGAGAGGCTACTGGTACTGAATTGCCTTTGTGGTGTTTTTAACAGGTTTGTTGAACCTCTTGGGTTACCTCTGACCTGTTGTCTTCATCTCTTCCCACTGGAGCGTTGAGTTTGGTCCCCCAGGTTAAGTTCTGAGCTGGTGGCTTTTGTTCATGGGAACAAATCTATTGCTCTCTAATAGCTTTGGATGGAAGGCAGTATGTTTACCTATGGGGTTGTTCCCACTGTCATTGATTGTAGTTTGCCTGGAGGAGCCAGTTACTGAGGTAATCTGTTGTGCCTGTGATAGGCTCTGGTACTCCAGTTGGGGTATACAAAGACCTCAAGCTTTGGGAGGGGACTTGTAGCTCCTAGGGGTTACCTGGACCCTGATCCCCACTGAGGTGGCAGGTAGGAGCAAAACAGATCATAGCTGGGATGTGAGAGCCTGAGTGTGGGGCTTTGCTGAGCATCTGTGGGGCTTAGAAGAAGTTGCTTATCCAGACGCTAGGAGGAGCTGCTGATACGGAGTTCAGGGCTGTGGCTCCAAACCTGGAGGGCTCCTTCTAATGAGAAGATCCTAATGGTGTGATTGCTGAGGCCCCTAGTCAGGCTTTATCTGTGCCTGTCCACAAGCCCGGGCATTTCCCCCACTGACCGGTGTACTTGTGTTCCCTCTCTCTGCCCAAAATAGGCTCTTGAGCTTCCCCACAGTTTGTGTGTCTGACCTGCTGGTGTGCATCTTCACGTGACACTGGTGGCTAGTGGGATCTCCACTTGTGCACCCCTTTTCCGCCACTAGACCCCAAGTTGAGGCAGGAGGACCTCTCTATCCACAGAGGTCTTCACCAGGGGGACACTCCCTCCAGGGGCATAGTGGCAGCTCAGGAAACTCTTGGATCAAGCTGTACACCCTGTTGAAATCAGTGGTGTTGGGGGGGGGGCTGCTACTCTCATTCAGCCTGTGATGCCTGAAGAATTTGGTTGCCATGGGAATCAGTACTTATACAAATTCAGTCTCTTTGCCTCAGCCTACTCCTGTATGGAGGTTCTACAGCAGGGGGTGGTGGGAAAGGGGGCATGCTTACAGCCCCTTGTTCTCCTGTGCTCCTCCACACCCTTCTGATGGGTAAGAGCTCTCTCTTGCCATCTGACCCTGAAACCAGGACCTATTCCCTATGCCTCTCCACCCCGCTGTCTGTGCTGTCAGTAGGTAAACACACTAAACTCCTGTGGGCAGGAAGGTTGCAAACTGCGACTGTCCCACTGTCTCAGGCATGAATGTGCCCCCAGTGATGAAAGCCAGTTGCTCAGCACAGAGAACTCTAGCAGCTGCTATGGTAGGGAGAGGGGCTGTGGTCTCCCTGCACCACTCTCCTGTCCCAGGGGTACCAGGTCCTTCCCTCCTCTCCAAGGCAGGTTTGGCTAGAAATCCACCCCCATTGCAGGGAGCCATCTCTCTCAGCACAAAGTACTTTGGAAGTTGCTATGTGGATGGTGCGACCACATGACTCTGAGCCTGCTTGAGCCAAAATTACTTTCTGGGATGCCAGGAGCAGAGGAGGTACAGAGGAGGAGGCATCCAGATGCAGAGATGCCAGCTCTTTGGTCCCTCCTGGTACTCCCCTGTGGAATGAGAGCCCTGTGTTCCATTGCTGGCTTGAGACACCAGAGTGGAGAGAAGGAAGTCCCCTTACCCTTTCCCTGGGCTCCAGAACTCCCTGGATTTGGTTCACACCACTGATTTCTCTCTTCTGGCCTCCTCTCTCTCAGCTGTGCAGTTCTTCCTGGTGGTGTCCCTGGAATCCACTGGTGTCTGTCCCTGTGGTCCATTTCTGAGCAGTAATCACTCTCGATTCTCCACAATCCAACCTTAAACTCTTCTGCCACGGTGGTTGGTCAGGCTATGTCTCTAGTCAGCCATCTTCCCAGTCATCATATTTGAGTTTAATGGCAGAAGAATGAAAGGGAATATAGTTTAGCACTTAAGATCATGACTCATGTATTAGGCTGCCTAAATGCACAGCCTGGCTCTGTTACTTTGTACTCAGGCTTCTGTGTGTTGCTTAAATTTTTTGTGCCTTGGGAATATTGCTTAACCTTTTTGTGCCTTGGGAATGTTCTTTAAGCATTTTGTGCCTTAGTTTCCACATCTGTAAAGTGAAGATAGTAATAGTACCTACCTCTCAGAGTCTTTAGAAAGATTAAACATCTTATATGTGTTATATAAATATGTGTGTGTGTAAAAAACAGATTATGTGGCACATAGTAAGTGTTCAGTAAGTGTTAGGTGATATTAAGAATGCATAAAGCACGCTGACAAACAATCACATGTTACTTTTTGGACATCCTATTAGTAATAGAGATCCTTGTGTGTAAAATGTAAGACATAACAGTATATTTCAATACTTGAAGAGGCCTGTCTCCTAAATTCCTCCTTATTCTCTCACCTTTATCATTACCTGTACCTTTCAATAATCACTCAGAATCCTCATGCAAGTAGAAAAGATCAGATAAGGTTTAATCATGAGCAAAGAATGATTTTTTTCCATATGAACTTTTAGTATTTTTTGGTGATGTATATGCTGAAACATACTTTGATGAGTGGGAGTAGAGGGGCCTATTCTTATCAGCTAAACCATTTATTTTTTAAAATAAACACTGCTGGTGGGACTGCAAATTGGTGCAACCTTTGTGGAAAAGAATTTGGAGATTCCTCAAAGAGCTAAAAATAGAATTACCATTTGATCCAGTAATAGCATTACTAGCCATCTACCCAAAAGAGCATAAGACATTCTATTATAAAGACATCTGCACCTGAATGTTTATTGCAACACAATTCACTATTGCTAGGTCGTGGAAATAACCCAAGTGCCCGTCAATTCATGAGTGGATTGTTAAAATTTGGTATATGTTTCCAATGGAATATTACTCGATTTTAAGAAATGACAGTGAGCTAGCACCACTTATATTATCCTGGATTAAGCTTAAGCCCATTATTCAAAGTGAGGTGACACAAGACCTGAAGAATGGGCCCCGCTTGTACTCACCATCGAATTGGTATTGACTGATTAACACTATGGTGCTCAAATGGTGATAGTGTTCACTAGGGATTTGGGGGGTGGGGGGTAGACCCACATCCGAGAGATGTGGTGAGCACTGTGAAGGGGAGGGGCATGCTTGAAATGTATTTGGGGATGAGTATTAGGGGTCTCAGTAGAGGGTAGGAAATCCTCTAAAACTGATTTATGTGAATAGCTGTACGACTTGGTAAATTTACTAATAACCGTTTAATTATACACTTAAAATTGAGTAAAGACATGATATGTAAATTACACTTCAATAAAAAAAAACTGTAATGGGATGTAATTTCTACATAATGAAATACATGGATTTATAGTATATAATGACATGTGTACACACCCATGAAACCATCATGAAAATCAAAATAATGAACATATCCATCACCCCTAAAAGTTTCCCATGTAGTCCTATGGAATCCTTCCCTACTGCCCTACATCCCCAATTTATAATGTCTCCCCCCCACATTCCCTGGTAATCATAACACAATAAGTTAGTTTTTAATGTTTTAGAAATATTTATATGTGAATTCATATAGTTGTACTCTTTTTTGATCCCTTTCACACATCATAATTATTTTTGAGGTTCATTCATGTTGCTGGAGTGTATCAATAGTTTATTCCTTTTCATTGCTGAATAATATTCCTTTGTATGTATACACCACAGGTCATCCATTTATCTGTTAATGGGCATTTGGATTGTTTGCAGTTTTGTGATATTACCAGTAAAGCTGCTGTGAATATCCATGTACAGTTATTTGTATGGATGTATATCTTTCATTTGTGGTATAAATACCTAAGAGCAGAATAATTGGATTATATGTTTAAGATTTTAAGAAACGACCCATTTGTTTTTCAAATTGCCTGTCCCATTTTACATTCCCACCAGCGGTGTATGAGAGTTTAGTTCTTCCAAATCCTTGCCAATGACCTCTTGATATTGCCATTCTTTTTAAATTTTAGCTATTTAAAAGGTATTTTGTAGTGGTTTTAGTTTGCATTTCCCGTAACTATTATGTTCTGCGTATTTCATGTGCTTATATGCCATCCATTTATATTTTGCCCTCCCCTTTTTATTGGTTTGTTTTCTTATTATTGAGTTTTGAGAATTCATAAAATATTTTGGATGCAAGTCCACTGTCAGATCTATACTTTGCTGGTATTTTCTTACCATCTGTGGATTGTCTTTTAATTCTCTAAGTGTCTTTTTAAGGGCAGATGTTTCTAATTTGATAAAGGTCAAATTTTTTTCTTCCTCTATGTATTGTGTGTGATAGCTAAGAAATCTTTTCCTTTTCCCAAGATGTCAAATATAGGTGGTCCCTAACTTGTGATTGTTCGACTTAGAATTTTTTTGACTTTATGATGTGAATCCAATATGCATTCAATGGAAACTTTAAGTTTTGAATGTTGATCTTTTCCTAGGTTACTGATATACAGTACAATACTCTTTGGTGATGCTGGGCAGCAGCAGCCAGCCTCAGCTCCCAGTCATTCCTGTGACTGCAAGGGTAAACAACTGACACTCCGTATTTTCCACTCACAGTATTTTCAACTTATGATAGATTTATTGGGATGTAACCTCATCATAAGTGAAGCATCTAGATTTTCTCCTGTGTTTTCTTTTAGAAGTTTTATAGTTTTAGGTTTTACCTTAGGTCTATTATCCATTTCAGTTTAACATTTGTATATGGTACAAGGTGTAGTCAAAGTTCATTTTTCCATGTGAATATCTAATTGTTCCAATACTGCTTGTTGAAAATACTATCCTTTTTGCATTGCATTGCATTTTTACCTTTATCAAAAATCAACTTTCCAAATATTCATGTTTCTATTTCTATACTGTCTGTTCTGTTCCATTGATCTACTTATCTGTGTTTAACACACTGTCTTCATTGCTGTTGCTTTATAATTAAGTTTTGAAATCAGGTACTGTTAGTCTTATAACTGTTTTCTTTTTTCAGAATTTTGTGGGGTTTCTGGTTGGTTGGTTGGTTCATTGCTTGGTTTTTGGCTGTTCCCAGTTCTTTGCATTTCCATATGAAATTTAGAATCAGCTTGTCAATTTCCACTAGAAAAACAAAGCCTGCTAGTATTTTGAATGAGATGGTGATGGATCTATAGATTAATTTTTAGATAATTGACATTTTAACAACGTTAAATTTCTCATCTATAAAGACAGTACCTCTCTCCAATTACTTACGTCTTCTTTAATCCCTCTCACGAAAGTTTTACAGGTTTCAGGGTATAGTTCTTGCACATCTTTTATTGTATATTTTCCAAAAGTGTTTTCTGTATTTGATACTATTGAAATGGCATTGATAAAATTCATTTGCCAATTTTTTGTCACTAGTATTTTTTTTGTTGGTTGGTTGCTTTTTTTTAATTTTTTTAATTAATTTATTTATTTATTTTTATTTCAGCATATTATAGGGGTACAAATGTTAAGGTTACGTATATTGCCCTTCTCCCCTCCCCCCTCGAGTCAGAGCTTCAAGCCTGACCATCCCCCACATGGTGCACATCACACTCACTATGTATGTATGTACCCATCCCCTCCTCCACCCTCCCGTCTGCCCCACACCAAATAAATGTTGTTCTATGTGTCCACTTAGGTGTTGATCAGTGAAACCAATTTGCTGGTGAGTACATGTGGTGATTTTAAAAGAGTAATTAATAAGAAATCCACACTGAAAATAATACTAAAATTTTTAAATACTGATTTTTGTATTTAATTCATATTAAAAAATACTATATTAAATTGCTATTTATCTTGGTTACTGAGTTCTTCAATGCCCTCTAAATTTTGTCCTTAAGGCAAATACCTCACTCACCTTACCTTAGTCCCAGCCGTGGCAGGTTGACTCAGGAGGTACCAATTCCTGGCTCTTTTGCCTGAGAGGGACAATGCTGACAGGCCATTCCACCAACAGAGTCCCTGTGGGATCAGCTGAAGCTTTTCTTATGACTTCCTTACAGTTCAATTCTGCGTTGCTCACTTCCTTACCTGTGCTATTCTTGAGAGTACTCCTACAGACGAGTCTCCATCTCCACGTCTGTTTCCCCTAAGGCAGCATCACAGAAGAGAGGTGAAAACTGGGGCTCACAGAAGTTGAGGAACTTGCCCAAATTTTCAGAGCTACTGAGCGTCGAAGACGCAGGTTAGTCTGACTTGAAACCAGTGTTCCTCATCATAACGCCCTAGAGACTGGGGACAGAATCTGGGGATACAGTAC
>CAUYRT010003886.1:0-36440 GCA_963574885.1 Lepilemur ruficaudatus | reverse complement strand
ACCACAGCTCCTCCCTCCTCTGAAGCTCCAGGGAGCACCCCATGATTGCTTTTGCTGTAGCAATTAATAAACCACTGTCAAATTTTTGGCTTAAACATCTTGCTTCTCCTCCAGAAATTGAAATCACAGAAAGCAGTGATCCTGCCTTTTCAGACATTCAACACAATGTTTAAGGGTGCTTCTAAATCCACTGTCTCTACCTACCCAAGTTAGAGAAGATAAAGCTATCACCTTTATCTTCTCTAACTCTTCATGTATAAAATAGGGATGGACCTAGGTTCACCAGGCAACACAACCCCAGGGATATAATACTGTATGTGGCCAGTGCCCCATCCTCAGGTGTGTGTAGAAGAAAACCCAAATGGCACCCTAAGGAGAAAAAAACAAACCAGTTTTCTATATGCTCAGAGAAAACAGTTCTGAATCCAAATATATAGGTTTTCCACACTGGACAATTCTGACAGTCACTGCCTGGGGTTAGTGGAGACCCATCGGTAAAGGGCTCAGGCCCACAAGACTGCCCCAACCCCAACTCCAGATGCCCATGGAAAGTCCGGGTTGTCATCTATGCTTCTGAATGTTCAGCCAGCCATCACAAGTTCCCATGACTCAATCATCGAGCCCAGTGATTTGCTAGAATGGATCACAAAACATAGGAAAATATCTACTTAACGTTTACTCATTTATAATAAAGGATAAAATCCAGGCGCAGCCAAATGGAAGAGATGTATAGAGTAAGGTATGGGGGAGAGGTGTGGAGCGCCCATCCCCTCCCCATGCAGCCATCCTCTCAGCACTGCATGTGTTCACCAACCTGGAAGCTCTCTGAACCCCATCTTTTTGGGGTCTTATGGAGGCAAGATTGATTCAATCATTGACCACGTGTGATAAATTAAGTCTCCAGTCCCTCTCCTCTTCCCTTCCTAGAGACTGGGAGATGAGGGGTCTGATAATTTCAACCCTCTAGTACTTAACAGAATTCCTGCTAAATTGAGTTCAACAAATACTAGCCTTTGGTATGATGATGATGGTGATGATGATCTACATCCTCAGCACTGGACCTGGCCTATGGTAGGTGCTTAGTAATATATTTTGGATGAATTGAAATTCAGGTCATTTATTCTTTATTCTAAATTATGAAACTCTAAAATCTCAGTAAAAAATGAAACAAAATCAAATGGTATCTTTGTGTGCCTAATTTTCTTCCTGATGTTTACTCCCTGGAGCTTACCCCATTGGGAACGCTCAATGACTGCCTGAGACAGTCTGTTTTGGAGCACAGTGAGACCGTGGGGCAGGAACTTTCTGAGGAGGTTCTCAGTGGGGCCAATTGCGTTGGCAGGACTGGGTCAATAACAAATACAGCTAAACAATGTAACTACCCAATGGATCTGAATGCCCACTGGCCTCTGGGAGTTTAACTCTGGCTCTACCATTCTTGAAAATTTAATCTTCTCATGAAAATTCCCTGGGGACTTCCTGGCCGAAGGGAGTGCCGGAGAGCAGTGGGCAGCCATTGACAACTAGTGCTCAGCTTGGGAGAGCGCAGCTTGGGGACCAGCTCCCAGCCTGTGCTGGTAGCTCAGGGGAAACCTCAGAGTCAGTAATTCTGATTCATCTGGTTCCAAAACATCCATACCTAGACATGATGGGATTACTCTGCCACTGCAGGCTGTTGGCATCACGCTGTACAATAAAATCCTAACCACATGATTACATAAACATTTTGTACCTACGGTATGAAAGTACTGTGGAGAAAGATGGACTGTAAAATGGGCTCATTCTTCAAGTTGCCCACAGTCTCATGAAAATGTTTTAAAAATGTAAATGCAATCTTTACTAAAAGGGAGGTAGGAGTGAAGGATATATGAGGGAGGTAGAAAAGAAAAATGAGAAAGAGTCAGCGGAAAGAAAAATTCAAAGGAAAGAGAAATTATTTCTTCACGGAAGAAAGCCTGGCAGATACAACCCTGGGACTATCTCTGCATCTCTTGTCATTTCAAAAATGGGAAACAGGCTAAGAAATGCAAGTCGACTTGTCCCAGTTTACACTGCTCTGTGGGCACTTGGAGCCCATCCCTATTTTACAAGTTAACTTTGTGAAAGAGCTTTGGGATAGGATGGCCCTAAAGTGGAGTTTGGGTTCTGAGATTCATCATCTGTGTGATTCCTGGCAAGGCACTCAACCTCTCTGAGCGTCAGAATTTTCATTTATGAAAAATGATTAGTAGAAATGGTGTTATCTGATAAAACTCTTGTAAAGATTACATGAGAAAATCTATGTCTGTTGAATGAATATGTGTCTGAGGGCATGGTCTGGAGGAAAAGAGGAGAGGAGAGGAGAGGAGAGGAGAGGAGAGGAGAGGAAGGGAGGAAGGAAAGAAGGGAGGAAGAAAACTACTGCCTGTTACTTCTGGCTCCTCCCTATTCTCCCCACTGTAGGAGTTTAAGTTCTAGGAGACAGAGACCACGTCTGTCTTGTTCTCAAAAGCATCCCCAGCAGATAGCATGATGCTTGGCACATACCAGGTACTTGTTTAATTCCCTTTACTAATGAAATACATATTCTTTCTTAAGTCCTTTGCTCTATGTCAGGCACTTGGTTAAGGCTCTGCATGAAAGAGTTATGTCATTTATTCTCCCAGAGCACTATGACAAAAGTGGTCTTGTTATCTCCATTTTACAGATAAGAAAACATATTTAGAGAAGTTAAACATGTTTTCCAAATCAGAGCTGGTGAGCAGTGAAGTTGAAACAGAACCAGGATTTCTTGAATCCAAATGTTCTGTTTCCATCATTTAGGTCAATCTGTTTGTATATCACTGCTGGCTTTGTCAGGACAGAGCATGGGACTGAGCTGATAGCATGGTAGGCTCTTGGGAAAGCACCAGTGACTGCTCCATTCTCTGAAGAGGACAGTGCTTGGACCGGGTGCATCTTAGAATAGTCCTGGGAGTCTGCCCTTCAAGGACTGCTTCCATACTGCCTACCTTGCTGTGTGCTGTAACCCAGCCAGGCTTTGCCCTCCTCTTGGATGAATGCCAGCCCCTCCACTTTATCATTTTCAGCCTCCTCTTTGCTCGTGACTATGTCCCATTCAATGCAGTGTCTGCTTGATTGCTCTCTCCCAGCTGCTTCAGAGAACCACCCTGAAAGACCAGCTCTAGGAATCAAGACCTCACCATGGGATTGCACATCTGACAGTGCCAAGGCCAGATTCAACTTCAGAAGAGATGATTGGAATAGTTAGGAGTCAGATAAGACCATGAGACCTGCCCTAGAGGAGCTCACAGTCTGGACGGGGAAAGTGTGAAATTGTCCAGTTAGGCAAGAGACGTCCGTACTGGCTACATAAAAGGCTGAGGAGTCGACGCCACATCAGAAGCGATGTCTGAGCTTCAACGGACGGGTGCGGAGGAGACTCCCAGACTGAGAAGGAAGGAGGGGAAAGGAATGAATGACATTTCAGCAGAAGGGGCAGGGACATAGGCTGTGGAAGTGTGACACCTAACTTGTTTCCAAAAGTTGCAGGGGACAAGAAGGTGCAAGAGATATCTCATGGTGTGGAAAATGGCAGGGGAGAGAGAAACAGGGCCGGAGCATGGAGAAGTGCATGCCAGAAAGGCCATCAGGAGCCTGCCCAGGAGATGCCTTTAAAAATAGACAGTGTCTGGAATTCAGGAAAACAAGGGTCCTACCAGGGTTGACTTTACGAATGCATAACCTCTGTACTCACAGAGGATCCCATACCATGTTTAGAATAAGCCTGACTTTGGTTAAACACTCTACTGTCACCATCTTGATACTAATAATAATTTTAATAACAGGCTCCACCTTTTCATTTTGCACTTATCCCTGCAAGTTTTGTAGCCAGTCCTAGGTCCTAATAAATTAGCTTACACGTTACAGTGTTTACACATAGCATAGATGTCACTGTTTAAATGCTTTGTGTATACTAACTCACTTAATCCTCAAAACACCCCATTAGGTAGGCATGCTGCTATTGTTTGATTAAAGGGTTTGTTCTGAGACAGGTTAAGAAACTTGGCCAATGCCAGTAGCAGAACTGGGATTAAACCAAGTTATCCAGTTTCAGAGTTTGTGCTCCTAGCCTCTCACACAGAGTCTTTTCATTTTACATTTTCACCATCAAGTAGAGTGTCTTAAGACACCCACATTTCTATAAGAATTTTTTAAGTTGGTTGCCACCCGTCCTTCCATTCATGCCCCTAACCACCCATCTGAGCATCCACTCAGTGACTCAATAAACTGTATTTTCCTACGAAACCTGTGCCAAGACAGTGCCTGGACTTAAGTGTTTCGTTGCATTTTAGTTCAACGAATGAATGAGACCGTGTTTCAGGCACAGTGGATAAAAAGGTTGAAAAATACCTCACTGTCTCCAGTAAGAAACAGAGAGGGATTTAAATCAATGCTTAACGTACAAAGGTTAACATTTACTGAGTCTTTTTAGGGGTCAGGCACTGTTCTAATCACTGCACTTGTGTTTTTCTTTAATCCTAGCAAAAACCTGAAGGAGGTACTATTTTTTAAATCCTAATTTCATAAATGAAGAGTCTGATGTGCAGAGAGGTGGAGTGATCTGTGCACAGGAACACAGCTGACCAGGAGAGCAGCTGGACTCTGAGCAAGTGTCACATTCCACGGCCTCGTGCGACCTGATGCTGTGGGACAGCTGAGTCAAGCTGCCGTGAAAGAAGGACGACAATGGATTCAACCACCAGAGAGGCAGGGAAAGGCTTTTCAGGAGATGACAAATGAGGTGAATCTGAATCAATGAGGAGGTTGCCCAGATGAAGGTGGGGAGAGGGAGGGAGGGAGAGATAAAGGGAGGGTGGGAGGGAGACAGGAGGAGCAATAACATATTGTGCTAAAATTATTAATGGATCCACTATCTCCCTATCTAGGGATACCTTGCTCCCTGTCTCCCTGGAAGCCATAATCAAGACCCTCAAAATACCCACAAAGAAAACCCCCAGCCCAGTGCACACTCTTCATTCCTGCAGTGACTCTAAACAAGCCTCACGTTACATTCCTCTGAGTGTCAACCCGTCTTCAGGTTTAACTTAGAACGAGATGCATCTTCAAGAAGCATATTGATTTTAAGTCTAGATGTATGCAATACATTACATTTACATCCTGGAAGTTTTGACACATACATTAATCACAGATATTTGAATAAAAATATCTAGGGGGACACCAAATTAAGCCCTGAAAACAAAGAAAGGGCAAATCTGCAACTTCAGTGAATGCATCTTCTTTCATTTGGGTTCAAGATACTCAATAAAAGAGTAAAGTGACAAATGAACACCTAAAAATTTGACTGCTCATCTGAGTAAGTGGGGAGGACACAGGTTGCCCTGGATTTTTTATTTTATTTTATTTTTTATCCCAAGCAGCCTACTCATTCTTCCCTAGTAAGTGTCTTCCCTAGTAAGCAGGGTTGCAGTCTTTCATGCATGTCCTAGAATCAAAATATGTTAGACGCAGCCTTGACATTAGGGATCATCCAATAAATGCCCTAAATAAATCACCTCCTCCAAGTCAAACAGAAGTTCTATTACTTTCTCAAACTCACAGGGTTGAGTGGTTAAAAGCCAAAGATTTTAACTAACTGGGTTTTTTCGAAGTTTTGT
Organism: Lepilemur ruficaudatus; assembly: GCA_963574885.1. Classification (NCBI taxonomy): domain Eukaryota; kingdom Metazoa; phylum Chordata; class Mammalia; order Primates; family Lepilemuridae; genus Lepilemur; species Lepilemur ruficaudatus. The sequence goes on along the minus strand of CAUYRT010003886.1, from coordinate 30,783 downwards.
TTTCTTTTGTTTTTCAGTTTGTTTTCCTCTCATGACCTACAGCTGAATTTTCAATGTCCTCCACAAGGGACATCTACAGGGTGGCAGAGAAAGAATGGATCTTGGGACCAAACCAGTGTGAGAGTCAAGGAAGTCAGGACTTCAACTCTGGCTGTGTGATTGTGGTTGCATTTTTGCCCTCTCTGTGCTTTGATCTCCTCAGATTTAAAGGGGGCTACTAATGGCTCCTGCAGAGAGAGCATTACTTGGGAAAGAACTTTCTACAGCCCCTGGCACATAGTAGGGACTTTGAGGGAGCTTCAGTTTTCCACTCATGTGTACCACATCATAACTCAATGCTTATCTGTCACTGGAAGATGATTTTATGATCATTCTTTGTTTGCAGCGTCCACAGGCTTTTGAAAAGAAGAGGAGGGTAAAAAAGAAGGGAAGACAAAATAAAACTGGGAGAATCTCATTCTGCTATTCAGAAGCAATTATATTAATATTCATTTTACTCTCCCAAAAGGCCAACACAAACCATCCTGTTAAAATACTGAGCTTGATGCCTTCCACCTTGGGCAAAAGATTCCAAAGATAATCTTATCGTTATACATTTCCTTTAAACAAACTGAAAAAGCCAATTTATTCTCCAGCGCGTTTTATATTCTGAATTAAAATCAACGTTTCACAAAAATCACCCAGTTCAGCCATCCTCTCTTCCCCTACAGCAACACCTCTGCTAAGATGATGTGTGCCCCAGAAATTAATTTTCCAGATAACTAATACCAAGGCCTTTAAATGCCAAATACTTTTATATTTAATTTTAGTAATTTCTCATGTAACTTATTTTAGAAATTATACTCCCCTGTCTTATTACAACAGACTTTACAGACTATAATTTAATTTTTGTTTGATGATTCACTCTCGTACTTCTGGACCTAAGTTATTGCTTAGTGCTGTCATCTGCTGATAGCCTCAAAGACCCCTACAGCATAAACATCTCCAAGGTCCTTCCCTCGGGGTCCCAAGGCCCTACCTAACGGTTTTCCCTTGGTCTGCCCCCTAGAGAGTTCCCATGAAAGAGTCTTATCCAGGTTCCTCAGTTTTCAGAGTGGAAGGTCAACCCTACCACCCTCTTGGTTGATATTAAATATGTACACAGATCAGCAGCCTTTAATCAGAATAAACACTGATTAATCTCCTACTGCGTGCCAAGTATTACAATAGAAGCTATTTAATTTTATTTTTTATGTGATTTTCATTAAAAATACCTCATAGGTTGTTTATCATTGTTGTTTTAGAGATAAACTGAGATCAGTACAGATAAAGAAACATGACTGAAGTCTCTGGGGAGAAGCCAAGATTACAGCCAGGTTATCGCTAAAACTCCACACCACGAAACCCATGTGGGTAAGGAGGGCAGTGACACATCAAGATGGCTAATGAATGGAGGGAAATAGGGGGATCATGGGCCAGAGGCAGCCATAAACTCAAAGAATGGCAATAAGTGAAAAACTCAATGAGCACGCTAAGAGAGGAGGCTGTGTTCACCAAGTCGGCTGGACTCTAGAACACGTGGGACATGTGAGTGACTGCGTGGCTGGGCAGAGTACAGGAAAAGCCATCTGAGAAGATGAATGCCAGGATGGTGAGAGGTCATCTATCTGGACTTGGAAGACTCTCAAAATAATTGCAGTACTTGGGTGGTGAAGAAAACCAAGCTCCAGGCGCCAAAATGATCAGTGAATAGAGAAGGATGTGCAAACAGATGGCTGGGCAGCTAGGTACCAGGGTAGCTGGTGTCCCACTGCAATTTGCCCTGGCCAATTATGCTTTTAAGAGAAGAACAGGAGAAGGGTAGCAAATCCACAGCGGGGCTCCTTGGGTTCCAAGCATCACAAAGTTCAGGGAGACATTTTTACAGCATGTTTTCATGAGACTTTCCCTCAGGCACGGACATTTTAAGGGGATCAGAGAGTGGTATGGCTGAATGTTATGAGCCCCACAGAAGCAGCTTTGGGGAATTTGTCTTAAAAAAATACTTGGGGGCACTAATGAAAATATCAATTAAAAGGCAGCAGATGCTACTGGGGCCTCACCTGACCCCTGTGCTGGGTGGGTGCACACATCACCCAGATGCTCTGTCGGCTGCTAACAGCACATGGTGGCCCCATTCTGAGAACTTCCCCCAGCTGACCTCAGCTGCTTTTCCAAGAAATACTGAAGAAGACAAGCCACCAGAGCTGGGTCTACAGCAATGACAACAGCCTGGATCCCTGTCTCAAGGAGAAAGTGTTGTGGAACATGTGTGCCCCAGAGCACCATATGCAATCAGGCTGAGACTAGACCAGACCGTGCCCACCTCTGTGCCTGGCCTTGTCCTTGTGTAATCCTGCCCCCTTCTCTCTTTCTCTGAGGTGTCAACAGATAGCACCCCCTTAATCACTTATACAAAGATCCTCGTTTCAGGCTCTGAATCTTGGAAACCTGACCTAAGACAGAGAATAAGCAGAACTACCCCACAGGGATCAAGGAACTGCCCAGAGTCATTTGAATACCAAATGTCAAAACTAGAGTGACCAACCCATCACGGCTGTCCAGGACCAAGGGGGATCCTGACATATAAAACTTTCAGTTTTCAAACTGGAACAGTCCCAGGAAAACTGGGACAAGTTGGTTACCCTAGTCAGAACTGGATTTCAAATCAAAGTCTGTCTCACTCCAAAGACGGAGCTTCTTCATTTGCATGACCTGCTATTTTGGTTTTCACTGGAGAATGCATGCACCATGTAGTGTCCATGCAGAGATGTTGCAGGCTCCAAGGCAGCCCCGTCCCTCCTGCAGAAAAGGTATTCTCAGCTGTGCTCATGGGAGGACTTCAGGATATCCATATCCCCCAACCAGATAGGATTCTTATTTCTTTTATTCTGAGAAGAGTGGCTGCAAATTTCTTCAGATGCTCAAAGTGATCCTTGACATAATTAAGGTTAAGAACAATTGTCCTGGAAAACATTGTTTTTATCTCTGGATTAAGGAGAACAGCGGGTGCTGCACTTATATCTACTTACTGGTCTCAAGCAAAGCTGTTTCCCAGAAAATGGCCAAACACCTGCCCCTGCATTCATGGGAGCCTGGTGGGTGGAAGTCAGGCACTGCATTATTCAAGCTGCCCTCAGCTTAGTCCTAGGGGGAAGGGGAGTCGGTATCTCTTCTATCTAAGCCAAAACTTAAAAGACATTTGCCAGTGTTGGCTGAGACAGGCAGGGCAGGCCACTCCGGGTGGGGCGGTAGGTGTCGCAGCAGCAAGGGACCAGGCTTCAGCATGTCCCTAAAATGAAAGGCCACCTTCTGACCAGCAGCTCTAAATGGTACTTAAGCAGGGCTGTGGTTATTGGTTTTTAAATTTTAAAAGTATTATTTCATTACTGAAGACTTCTGGTATTAATTCTCCTATTTGCTTTTTGATAAATATTTATTGCATGCTCCATGAGTGCCAAGAACTATTCTAAGGGTTTGGTGCAGCTATAAATATGGCAAAGTCCTTGCACTGTGGAGCTTATCATCTTGCAGACAGTCAATAAAAGAATAAATAAATAATTCCATACATCTGTAATGATATTTCAGATAGTGATATAATGATGGATTTTATGGAGAGAAAAAAGCAAGCTCTGTGGCTGAAGACTAGACATGGCTATCTGGCAAGGATGGTCCAGATAGACCTCTAAAAAGAAAGCACTTGGACAAAGGGAAGGAAGGAGCCACAGGAACATCAGGGTGTGGTTTGTCCCAGCCAGCGGCGTGGACACAAAGTGAATAGTATCTAAGGCAAGAGGAAGCTGTACAGCATGTTTTTTGTTTTGTTGTTTTATTTTTATTTATTTATTTTTTTTTGATGGACAGTAGTACAGACCTGTGGGTCTAAAAGAACATCTCTATTTCATCAACTTTCATACTTCCCTTAGGTAATCACTTCTGCTCCCATGCTCCCAATCAGCATCTATGTGTGGATGATTCTCCAAGCCTACACATTCAGCCAAGAATTCTTTTCTGAGCTTGACTGATGCTCTCTAAAATGTACATGGATGTCCTCAGGGACCTAAAACTCTACTTATTCATAACAGAACTCATCATTTTCCTCTTAAAATCAGTTTCTTCCCCTGTGCCTGTAGGCCAATGAACAGCAACAAGACCTAGCCATCAGACCAGGTCAGAACACCAGGAGTCATCCTTAGTATCTCTCCACTCTCAGACCCTGTATGTTGAGTCAAGATTCTATTGAATGAGTACTTCTCAGGTTTGTTCTCTTGTCTCCCTCCCTACTACCCACGCCTGGGTTTGGGCCATCTTTACCTCTGTGAACCCTGGATTTCTTGCAATAGCCTCCTTCCAAGTCCCCGTGCTTCTTGTCTTACTTCTCTCCAATGCATGCTCTACACTGCAGACAGAATGGACTGTGCCAAAATGCACATTTGTATGTGTCATCTTCCAGTTTAAGATCTTCCCACCACTCCATTAGCTTCCCAAAAAAGAATACATTCCTTCACAAAGTGTGCAAGGTGTTGCATGGCCCAGCATCTACTTACCTCTCCAGCCTCTACACTTACCATCCTGCTCTCAAGCTCTATGTCCAGGCACTGTCTGGGCCCCATATCCCTCTGAGTGCAGTGATACACCTCAACTCCTGTTCTTCACACTGACTTTCTCTTCTACCTGAAACATCTCCCCCAACTCCTTACCTCTTGTTTATCTAACACCTACTTGTCATTCATGTCACATCTTGGGTACCTCTTCCTCCAGGAAGCCCCCTGTCAACACTCCCAGGTGCCATTAGGTGCTCTTCTTCTGTGTTCTGAGGGCTTATCTCTATCTTAGCCTTTGTCATTTTATAATATAACTGCTCTCTACTTGTTTGTCTTCTTCATAAGTTGTACAATTCTTGAGGACATAAACATTATGTTCCTCATCTTGGCCTCCCCAAGCCTCCAGAACAGAGCATAGGGCGTAACAGACATTTATGAAATGTGTGCTGACAAGTTACACTGAGTCCAAACTCCTTCACTTCACAGTTGGGCAAATAACCTCAGGGAAGTTAAGTTCCTGCTTAAAGAGCATAGCTAATTCATATCAGAGTTAACCCAAGAATATCTGATTTAGATTCTTTTATCCAATTTTCTTCTTGGATACCAGGCTCCCTATCAAAGGTAAGACCCAGTTATTGATCCCAAAAAGTGCACAGTCTAGCAATGACTCAAGATCTAGACACAAAAACTTGAACACCAAGAAGGCAGAGCCAAACGGGTTTCACTGAGTGCTGGGGAGGACTGGAGGGCGCTGGAGTGTCCATGGAGAATCCATAGGGGAAATAAGCCCAGTCCCAGAGATGTGGCAGAGGGTGCATCCAGCTGGAAGACAGAACGGGCCATGCAGGGAAGACACGTCTGGGAATGATGGGCAGATAAGACCCTTATCTTTGCCATTCCAGCCAGAACTCACTTCCCTAGTGGGAGCTTCCTACTGAAAAGCTGCATCAGGAAGACACCCCCCAAAGGCAGACTACACTGCCCTGCTTCTAGATTATTTGCACACAGAGAGTTCATCCCACCATCTCCTCCTTCACTCTCATTGCCCACCTTCCCCCAGTAACTGAAGATTGTATGCTCAGAGACCAGGATGTCATGACATTCGACATCTCCCTAAATATAACAAAATTAGAAACACTCAAAGAGAAAGAAAACTCTTTGCTATATCACAAAGCCAAACAAACACAGCTGTACCATCAATTAAAATACAGGGCAAGCCATCAAAGAATGGAGTGGAAAGAACATGTCTAAGGTGACAGAGAAATTAAGCATCAGAACTCATCCAGGCCCAGACCTCCCAATGTCTAGCTATGGACTCTTAAAAATAAATAAATAAATAAATAAATCTATAGCTTTCAGTATCCCAAGAAATGTTTCATAATAGGTTTAGTCTTGCCAGTCTTGGTATCCAACTGCCTAGCTATACCAGGAATGTTGGAGATATGTAGTAAATAGTCCCTTGATTTTTAATCCACTATTTGGAACATGTCATTGTTTCTCTCCGAAATCTGTTCTTCATTCTGATTTCCATCAATGCTAGAACCAATATCTGTTCTGGAACAAGGCCAATCCCACATTCACTCATTCATTTACTCAACGAACATTTATTGAGCACATATTACATGAGAGGATCTGTTTTACCAGTGGGAGTTCAGCTGTGAACTTCATAAAATACTACATTGGTAAGTACTGTAAAGAAAGATGCATCAAAAGAAGAGACTGTCATTTTAGACATAGGTGGCTAGGGGTGGGCTAATGTTCTGTTACGGTGACATTTGAGCTACAGCCAGAAGACCATGGGGACAACCATGTGGTTTCCTGAGAGCGGAGTGTTCCAGGAAGGAGCAGCATGTGCTGCTGAAGATGAACCAGGAGGGCAGAGTGGTGGAGGTGAGTGTGTTGGGGGGAAAGGCATAGGGACTAGATCAGGGGGTGGAGGTCATGCAGAGGTTGAAGGTCATGGGAAATGCTTCAGATTTTACTCTGAGTTAAGAAGCCACTGAATAGGTTTGAACAGAGGAGTTTGATCTGATTTTAGTTTTACAACGATATCTCTGGCTGCTGTGTGCAGAGTAAATTCTGGGGAGTGGTGGGGAGGCAGAGATGTCAATTCAGAGCCTGATTTATTAGTAAAGGTGACAGATGAAAGGACATGAAGCAGAGCAATTGTGGTAAAGAGGGACAGAACCCTGAGTGTACACCATTCCCTTCTCTTGACCTGCAGCAATGGTCAAAGGTTCTTAAAATGTTCCACTGATAGTTCTCTGAAAGATGATGCTCTGGCATCCTTCTTTCCATCCTAATACTCCTCATCACACTATTTCTTGTCCATCCCTCTTCTTATTCTAACTCTAAATGCCTGGATTTAAGTACCATTGATCTGCAAAATCTCCTAAGTGGCAACCAAATCTTGTATTTTATCTGTCGTCTCCAATGCAGCCTCTACTTGAGGCTGGGGAGAGCATTCTGCCAAACTTCAAACCTTTCCATAAGCCTCTGAGACATTCACATTAGAAGAAAAGTTCCTTAGACTGGCTCAAACAACTCTCAGAGACATAGCCCTACGTATCTCCCCAGCCTCAGTGGACACCGCCTCATCCCTTGCCCCCTGTGTCCCAGCCCTGCCTGTTCATTTCACTTGCTTGCCACTTCTGGCCTCCAGGTCCTCACATGTGTCTCCCTCCTCTGTTTGTCCCTCCCTGGGGTCTCCATTTATAAATCCCTTCAGACTTCAGCTTAGACTCCCTCTCCTCATCCTTGACAGCCCCTCCCAGGAAATGTCAGAGGCTCCTTCTCTTTGCTGCCACAGACCGCTGCATTGCCTAGTTTGTTCTTGTCGCTGTCCATGCCCGATCCCCCATCACATATTAAGCTCTTGAAAAGCAAGGACCTTGTCTTGTTCGCAGCTGAATCTCAGGGTCTAGCATGATGAGTGACAAATGGAGCTTACTTATGCAAATTTCCTGTACCAGGCACATCACACTGCCACTCCATCCACACCCGAGGTGGAAGGCCATGGGAGCCCAGGCTCCTAGTGCCAGTTTACTTTGTGAAGCTAAGATCTCCCTCTGTAACCACTGCTGAGATTGGCGTGCAGCCACCTAGAAATGATTCATGTCTGAGCAGAAACATTTGACATTGCTGAGCCGCCCAGTGTTTGGGCAGCTTAGCAGATACTAGCCATGTCCACGAATCCCTGCCAGCTTTCTCAGGGAAGAGCCGACTTCATACATGCAATGTCTTGTCTTTTGAATGAAGGATATCTTCCGGACTGGACAGAGCAGCAGAACATCTTGCCTGGTATCAGATAAGAATTGGGCTGGGACAAGAAGAAATAGAATGGGGTATTCCACAACTCCTTGAGCCCCAGGATCACCTTGGGCACTCTAGTTTTCCAGACTGAGGAAAATGCAAACAGAAGAGAAATTTGGTGGTGGGGTTATGGGTATATAATGCATTGAAATGTAGAGTTTTGGACAAGCTATGAGTCTTGACAAGCAGGATGGCCTGAGGGCCGCGGTTGGGATCTTGGTAAGGTGAAACATAGATTAGCGTATCCAAGCCTTGAAACAGAGGTAGGCAGGGCCACAAAAATCATCCAGGCTGTTTATTGATGAAGAAACTAAAGTCCAGAAAGATGAGACAGCCAGGTCAACAGTACTGCAAGCAGTTCCTGTCAGATCTGCCGTGATGACTCACACCCTGAACCCAAATCTTTCAGTCGCTCTGTTCCCCCGCGATGTCTCGCATGCCTAAGGAAGAGAGGCCACTGGTGGTGGGGGCTACTACCGTCTTCTTAGTATTTTCTTATTTTCTGCCTTTGAAAGGTAGGTGACTCAGAGGAAGGAAATGTATTCAGAGCATTTCAGAAAATTCTGGACCCTTCTATAATATTATTGGCAATTATATCTATCATTTGGAAATTATAGATATTATGTATTGAGTGTCATATACGACATGTTTCTTACTGTACATCTTCCCAGCCTGTTTTGAAAGGTAGTTACCACTATGATACTACTCAGATAAGGCAAATGGCCTGGGGAGCAAAAGGACTTAGTGCAGGTCATACGGACCTAATACGTGATGGAGCCAGGATTTGAAGCCCATCTGATGCTGTGTAATTAGACAGAGGGATTTTGCTCATTTTATAGGGAAAAAAAAGTAAGGAAAAGAAAGAATTTACTTAGGTAGACTATCTCACAGTTTATTAACTGCTTTTACCGCACAGCTATAAATTCAGTCGATGCACTTGACAGCCCTGTGCAATAGATATTAACATCCACATTTTATGAATAAGAAAACTGAGGCACAAGATCCTTTAGAAATGGGATTCAAACCCAGGCTCTCTTAATCCAATGTATGTGCTTTTCCACTACTGCAGCTGAAATCAAGGAAATAAACTGAAGGGAAAGAAAGCCATTTTAAGTTTAAAATATTCCATCAGATGTTTTCAACAAATGTTATATGACGGCCATTCAACACCAGATTACAATTATTCTGAAGTACCCACTTGAAAAAAAATGAGCATGTTAAGGCAAAATATGTGTTTCTGTTCTCCGTCACTCTGCTTCAGTGGGTTGACCCTAACAACAACCCCGCAAGCATCCTTCAGTCTCGCTGCACATACTGAGATAGGGGAAGGCACTCAGGGACAGTTCAATGCATGCCTCTTCTTGTACAGGTGGTCACATTCCAGGTGAGGCTCATGAACCCATTCAGCAGCCATTCACCACAGAAGTGGCCACACCAGGTGCTGCGGCCACAACCAAGTAGGATAGGGAGAGGCACCTGTCATCAGGAAGCACAAGATGTAGAGAGAGGGCACGTATGTACGCAAGCAATGACACATTACAGCCTGTTACAAAACAGGCCCGAAGTATCATAGGAGCACATGGGAGAATGTGGGAAGGCTTCCTGTAGGAAGGAGCATTGAAATTAGGTCATTAAAGGAAGAAGGAAGTGAGAAATGGTCGTTCTTGGCAGAGAGGCCAGCACAAGCAAAAGCGGAGGTATAAAAGAACAGGGAATAGTATATAACATCATCCTGGTTCCTTCCAGAAATTACAGTTCCCTTAGCAATAAAATCAAGTTGTAAGCATTCAGTCAATTTCAGTCAAATTGAACAAACATTTGGTAAACATCTGGCATTACAAAGTTGGATGAAAGTAATCCTGTCTACAAGGAGCCCATGATGTGTTCAATGTATTCATCTAACCAACATTTAAATGAGTCCCCACTACGTGCCAATCTCTGCTTGCACTATGAAATGCTTAGTCCACCCCTGTGGTGAGCAGCCCTCACTTTTCCAAACTAGACAACGAGTACTGCACTTGATGGCAAAGCACTTGACCTTCAGCACTTGTAAGCAAGGAGGATGGCATGCAGCATTTCCCCCCAATAAAGTCCTCCTTATAGTGCCCTGAGTACATTTTGGACCAGACTACAGTGTTTCAATTGTGAGTCATTGACTAATATTTATACTCCCTTTTCATAACTGATGGCTATTTAATGATTTGCCAATCTGAGGTTGCAATTTTTTTGGGGGGGGGAAATGATGATAATTACTTTTACTTGCAGAAGGCATTGAATTTTAAAAAGCCCTTTCCATACATCTTCTCCACATCCCATTTGATTGTTGCCATCCCCATTCTACAGATGAGAGAAAGAAGTCTCAGCAAGGTGGGACAACTCAAGGTCACACAGCAAGTGTGTGAAGTCAGAGTTCAAATCCATGTTTTCTGACCCTCAAATCTTGTCCTCTTTCCTCTACACCTCAGCATCTGCCTAAAATATGATAATGCCATCCTCATTATGACACAAATCCCCAGGCAAAATGTTGGCCAAATCACCATCCCCTCAGGTACCATAAATACATCATAAATTAAAAGCCCAGTTAAATAACATTGCCTCTTAACTGGGACTTACACTGTCACCTGAGGCTAGGATATAAAGGGAGAGCCCTTTCAAAGTCAATGGCTGCCTATCCTGGAAATTACCCAGAGACCTACTTACCCATATGCAAGAGCTCTCAGACCCCAGTCATTCACTGAACTTTATTTTCCTTCTCTTATGGTCTTCTGGAGCAATGGTCCCAGCTGAGCTGGGTTTGGATTCATGCCCCACACTCTGGCAAGGGCCTGCAGGTGTGGTTAGCAATCCCTCACACTATGTAGACAGCCCAGGTGCCTCTCAGATTTGACACACCATTTAACATCAACAGCATCATAACCTGATGGAAAACAATGCCACCAGTTCAAATGAAGAACTGAAGTGGATTTCTCTAGCTGTCTGAAAGTGGGATAGTTTGCCAAAGGCCAAGGAGCAAACGGGGTTACTGTGTCCGACATAGTTATTTTTCTGGCGATGAGGGCCAGGGAGCTAGAAATGAGGTGGGAAAGAGGAGAGGAGCAGTCTTGACTGCTAGCTTCAGTTTTTACTTCTACTCCCATCACACCCCCGATAGTCAGTGGCAATAAGATGATAAACTCCAGGGATACCTCTGGGTCCAAAAATGATAATAGTTACACTTCCCTTGTCCAAATATCCCCTCCAATGGCTGGGTTTGAAGCTGGCTTTACAGAACAAGAGCTGGTGTGCGCTCTGGTCCCTTTACATGTCATAGCTGAGCTGCAGTGCTCCCCCACCCCTGTCCCCAGCCAAGCCACAGGAAGAACGGGTCTCTGGGTTAGCCTGGATCACTGAGAATCGCCACAGGGCTCTCTTTACCCCAGCACAGGATCACTGGCTCCGAGGACCTGAATGGACATGAGTCTGATGTGCTCCTTCAGCCTCCACCTGGGACTTCTGTGGGGACCACTTCATTAACCCAGTGTCTCCCCATCTAGCACATCGATAGTTCGTCTAGTCCTCCCAAGACCTGTCCAGATGTGCGGCAAAACTGGAGGGCAAGCAGATTGAGGAAAATGGAGATAAACCACATTTCGCGGCGGAATCCCTGTTCAGTAACAGAAAGCCATCCAACTTGCAGCCACGCTTCCAGAAACGTCACTGCCACAGAGGAGAGAGTTTTGCAGCTGCAGACCCCGAGCGCTCGCACCTACCTGTCTCCCGCTGCAGGGCTCCCCTCTTTCACCTCCTGGGGCCGGGCTCCCGGGTCCCTCGTCCTCCTCTTTTCGCCTTGTCCAGCCGCCAACACTTGCCGCGGCGGTGGGCGGACTGAGGAACCTGCGGCACCTGCGAGCTGGGTCTCAGGTCCCCACGGCGAGGCTGCCTGGAGGAGGAGCGAGAGGCTGCTGCCCTCGCCGCGCCGCCGCCGCGGTGGTGCTGATGCGGTTGCTATGGTTATGGAACTCCGCAGCTGCCCCCTCTCCGCGCAACAGCTGCCCGGCCGCGGCCTCCGGGCAGCCCGGAGACCGATGCGCGCAAGCAAGCCGGCCACCACGGTGGCGGTCCGCGGACTCCGCCAGCAGCGCGGCCGGGGAGGAGGAAGGAGCCGGTGCCCGCGCTCGCGCTCGTCCCGGCGCCCTTGCTCCGCGCCTTCCTCGCGGGACGCGGCCAGACCCCAGCGCCGCGCAGCGCGCCCTCGCGCCCGGAGAGCCCGCCCCGCTACCGGCAGCCGCGGCCGTGCGCACCGCCCAGAGCTGCGCGGCTCACGCGCCTCCGCCGTGCCCCTCCGCCGCCGGCCCGCGATGGGGACCGGTCGGCTGCCCGCGGCCAAACCCCGCCCGCGCGGCCGCCAGCCTGCGGAGGGCGCCACCCGCCCGGCCGCGCCGCCCCCTGCCCTGGCCGCGAGCATGCTCAGTCCCCGCGCGGCTCCCTCCTCGCTGCGGGACCGGGACCGGGACGCAAAAGGAAAGGTCTCTTCCCGACCCCGGGGCAGGAGGGCTAAGCCCTGGGGAGGGGAGTGTTAAACTTGGAAGAGCAGTCCAGGGGCAACAAGTAGACGCCAGAGACAGGATTAAAGCGCTAAACAGCCCACACCTCCAGGACAGAGTCAGCAGTGGCCTTCAGCCACCCAACTAACCCACCATGCTCTGGTCCCCTTACTTCGTTCTGAACATAGGGGTTTCACAGAGGTGTGAGATTCTGTCCCGGGAGGAGGGAGAAGATTGAAGAGGGTTAAGGCAATCCCATCTACTGAGCATTCTTCACTGGCCATTTACATGGAACTCTCTAATTCTAACCGTCTCTGTGTTAGGAAGTTCTCATGGCACGCCTGTTACAGATGACAACCCGAGAGCGAGAGCCAAGGCTGTGACATGGAGGCCCAGTGCTCCGTGCATTAGACTAGGTGTACTGACGCCCACCCAGTAAGAGGCAGAGGTGGTGACAGCATTAGCAGCCTCTAACCCAGGTGGGGTGGGAGTGGAAGAGGCAATCGGGGAAAGACATCTGAAAGAAGGTTCAAGAACAAGTAAGGGGGGAGGTGAAGGGTGGAGAATGCCCATTCCAGGACAAGAGGACCAGGAGTGCAAAGGCCTGGCAGTGAGAAAGGCAGGGCTAGTTTATGGCTCATACTGCGCATCTGGTATCACTGGTACAGAGCAGGCAGGGAAAGGTGGACAATGATGAGGGTTGCAGGGCGGGTCTGCACATCAAGGGTTCTGGGATCCCAGTGAGGAGGTGGGAACGTGACCCTGAGGACAGTGGGGGAGAGGACAGGGGAAACGCTGGGTTGGCAGGCAGGGAAGGTCGCTCTAGTTGAAGCTGGTGTGGCAGGGGCTAGGGTGGGTGGTGAAGCTGCAGAAAGGGGTGCCATGAGGAGGCAATTGCCACAGCAGGCCCGGACAGATGACGACCCTGAGCCATCTTCCCCGTTTGTCCTTTGCACGGCACCCAGCAAGCCTTGGATAAGGCATACCTGCAGTTAATGGTGAATGGCAAAGAAACAAATATTTATTTCTCTTATAGAAAAAATGGATGCCTTTCTTTTATGTTTCTCTTTAAAATGTGAACAAAATCATATAACATTTATGTTGCTATTGATACGGCATTTTTATGACAACTTATTTTTGAAAGTCAGTGCAAGTCCTCAACGTTGTCATCTGCATTTGCTAGTGCCCAGCAGTGGAGATATGCCAGGAACATAGGGTTTGCTTGTATTAGTAGGATCTGGATTCCAGAGCTCCATGATATGTTAAATGAAAAAGTAGAGTGCAGAACAGTTTTTAAAACATGATAACTCTTGTGAAATAAGAAGAGAGACACCCGTGTGTGCTTGCTTTTGCTTGCACTGGCATAAAAATATATTGGAAGGTTATGTAAGAAACTTGGAGAAATGGCTATTAGCTGTGGCGGTAAAGATGGTGAGAGAATTGTGTAGACAAAGTTAAGATGAGAATGAGACTTTCGTCACACACTTTTATAAAGCATATTGATTTTTAAACCAAAAATAAATTGTGTATGTGTGTGTTTGTGTGTGTAAGTGTAATCTATGCAATGAACCTTGAGATAACATCAAATGCCACATGCAACATTTCCCACTGGGATATGTCCCAAGAGCTGCTCCCACTCCTGTTCTCTATGTGGTAATAGTATTATTAATAGGAATTATTACAGTGAAGTCTTCCTTTTCAAAGCCCGCCCTTGGCCTGACCAGCATCCCTCCCATATATCACCCACCTTGAGGGATACCTTCTGGACCCAGAGATCCCCTGACCAATGCTCTCCTCCTGAAGGGACCCCATGCATTGCCCACTCCAAACTGGTGCATCCTCAGACCTAGAGAAGGTCTGTGTAAGGCCTTAACAGCTGGGAGCTGGGCAGGGGGGGGGGGTGTCTGGAAGGGAAAGTCTGTGCCACAGCCCAGATTGAGCCTGGATGGAACTGACTCAAAGGCAGAAACAACCCTCCACTGCTACCCCTTCCCAGGGGATGCCCCACTGCCCATCAAAGCACAGAAGCCAGAGAAACCCAACAAGAGCCTAGTCTTCCTAGTGTCTGTCTCTCTCTCTCTCTCTCTCTCTCCTCTCTCTCCATCTCCCTCCTTCCCCTCATATCCCATACATCTAATTAAATATAACAAATTCTATCAATTCTGCCATGTAAATAGCTCTCCAAGTCATCTATGACAGGGCTCCAAGGCAGATTTTCAAAAACATCTTTTTCAACAAGAGGCTGTAAGTAATGATGTATCTAGAGAAATTGGTGTAACCTTGCTTTATGTTTTGAGGTGACCAGTTATGATAGGACAGGACACTGGTTCTGCTGCCACTGGAAGGTGAGGGCACATGGGAGAGCACTCTGTGCTGAGAGATGCAGTCTGGGGAGCTGGCACAGGATGTCTGGCTGAGTTGGTTGGGGCTGGAGTGAGGTTATCATCCCTTATAGGACCACGGGGGCTTGAGCCCCTTCCAGCTGAACAAAGAATCACGGCCAACTAGGCTGGCATTTCTTCTTGTAAGAGGCAGGTTTTCAATGGTGACATCCTGTGGCAGCAAGAAGCAACTGTCATAAAATGCTTAGACTCCACACACTCTGCACATTAGGAGAAAGAACAGCCTCCCTTTGGGACTGGACTGGGCAAGCCCCCATGGATTTAGGCCAATTTGGGAAGAGCAAGATCCTCAAGAAGAAGAAACTTCACTTCCTGCTTATAGAAGATCATATTTGCCACTCTCCTGTTGTCTGTCCTTAAAGATACAGCTTGACCTAGTTGTATTTCAGTGGCCCTTTCTGTAAAGCAAGGATGATAATAAAATGCACCTCATAGGTTTGTTGTGAAGATCAAGTGGATTAACATTTATATGGATGTAATGGATTAAAACGTAGAACAATGCCTTTCGCCCAGGAAGGTCTATGTATGTGTGAACTATTACTGTTTTTTAAATGTTGAGATGAGTTGGAGAAATAGAAGAAGCGTTTGGGGTGCCATGTTTATCAGTTATACTTCCTTATCTATCCACTCCCTATGCCACCGCCTTGGCCCAGGGCCATCCTGTTTCTTATCTGAATCAAATCATTTCTTAACACAGCTCCTTAATTCCAGCTCTGTCCCCTTTAACCTATCTGCTGTACACACCATATTGATCTTTTAAAAATGCAGCTTTGATTTTATCCTCCTAAGTCCTTTCAGGAGTGATTCTGGACTTTCATAATAAGCTCTAAGCTCCAGGGTCTGGCCTTCAAAGGCATCAAAGGTTTGATTCCTGCTCTATTTGGTCCAGCAATACCAACCTGCTTGTACTTCCCAGAAAGTCCCAAGATGTCCAGCACATCTGTGAATTGTTACTTGTCCTTCAAACCTTTGTCTCCACACTACATCCTTCAGGAAGCCTTTTCAGACCTACCTTAGAGGTAATCCCTTTTTCCATTGAGCTGCCTTGGGCTCCGTAATACAGTTATTTCTACAAAAATGTATTTCTCCCACTAGACTGAGAAGTCTTTGAATGAAGTTCTTACAGAAATAAGGCCTATGTCTTCTTATTTTTGTCAACCAATAGCAATATCTGTAACATATAAAAGATGCTCAATACATTTCAAAATTTTACTTGAATAGATTTTGGGTTTATTTTCTTCTCATGTATTTGTCTTGTCTTGCCTGCCAACCAAAAGTCGCAAGCTTGTTTTAAATATCTTTGTATTTATGATAGGTACTCAATTCCTGTGCTTGATTTAATTAAGTGATGAACTGATGGACTGGTTCACCTAAGAACCAGCTTGATTAGCACAGGGGCTGGGAGTGGTGTTAAAAGAATGCTGACTGTGTTAGGCTTTGACGCAAGTCTTCAATGGAAATATTTTTTCAGCAGCACAGCAGTTCAGCCAAAAGGTATCCCTGTATTTATTTTGTCCCATACTCCTATCAGTGCTTTGTTTGGGGGATGTGTAATAGTGCTCACAGAACACACTTATGCAGTAGAGTTCTTACTGGGCAACAGACACTATGCTAAACACTTTGTATAGGAACTTGTCTCATCTTCACCACAAGCCTGTGATGTCCCTGCTAGGAGAAAACTGAGGCAAAGTTGTGAAACTTGACTAAATTCACTCTGCTACAGCGAGCTAAGCCGGGATGTGAACAGGCAGTCCCTGTTCATTGCCACCTATATGTTCTGCTGTGAGCTTTGTTTCCATTTTCTGTAGTTTTATATTTATAAATTATATAGCTGTCGTACTATCTTTATCTAATACAGTGTTGCTCAAACTCAACATCATCAATGGCTGGGGCCAGGTGATTCTTCATCCTGGGGGCCTGCCCTGGGTATTGTGGGATGTTCAACATCTCCCTGACCTCTCCCCCACCAGGTGCCAGGCGCATCTCTCCTCACCTCAGTTGTGATGATCAAAATGGCCTCTAGACATTGACAAAGCTCCCTGGGGAGCTAAATTTTCCCCAGTTGAGAATCACTAGTCTGAAAAATAGATTTAGGGCAAGTTCAGTAGTAAATGATAATGGATGTAAATCCAACTTCAAATAAAATTATTGATTTTAATAGGCCAATATTTGTTAGATAAGATGGATCAACTTTGTTTTGAACCGAGGTTTGGGCTGGCAAAGTCCTTCCTGGCAAATATGCTTGCTTGACTTATTCTTCCTGTTCACTTGTGTTTACATTATATGTACATCCACCTTCAATCCATGTTTATGTGTGTGTGTGGTGTATGTTTTATCTCATTTTTTTTTCCCTTGAGGTCTTTTTATGACATTTTTCCAATTTGTAAGGATTAGTTTAATTATACAATCTTAAATTCAATTTACTAGGCACAAGTAAACTGTGCAGCCCCCATTACAGTGAAGGAAGGGAACCACGATCGAGCTCTGCTCACATGTGACCCTCAAGATTGGGCAAGGCAGGTGCCCACTGAAGTATGGTCTGGGTTATGGTGCAACTGTCAATCCTTAGAGTAGACATCAGTGAAGCTAAATCATTTTCCTTTTTTAAGACTAAGTTCAATATAAATGTACACTTTAAAATATTCTGGATGCACAGTCAAAAATACGGAAAATCTTGCTTTTGCTCTCCTTCCCCTGAAACCTGGAGGCCAGCAGTGTTCTAATGGAAAGCATGTGGGCATTAGAATCAAAGGCACCCAGTTTGACCCCAACTCCAGCTGCTGTGCCAGTGTGATGTTGTGCAGGATACCTAATCTTCCTGAGCATCAGTTTCCTCATCTGCAGGTATACATGAGAATTAACTATTTTAAGTGCTGGCAGGTTCTCAATGACGGTAGCCATGCTAATCCAGCTGTACAACCACCTGCATTCGCCAGCCCACCTGCATTTGTCACCAGATGGGGACAGCGTGACTAGTGGTCAATAGTCAAACAGTAGAAGTGATCTATCACTTCTTGCATGAGGAAATACTGGGCATGAATTATATAGACTAGTGGTCAATAGTCAAACAGTAGAAGTGATCTATCACTTCTTGCATGAGGAAATACTGGGCATGAATTATATAATCACACCTACACACTCTCTCTTTCTCTCTCTCTCTTCTATCTCTGCAATTGAAAACAAAACAGAAATAAACATGAGAAAAACAACCAAAAAAGGAAAAATAAAATGGAAAATTTCAAAGTAGAGATAGGTCAGACCACTGAAGTTCCCTTTGAAGTGCCCAAGGCAATTGACTGAGCCACATTCAACTGCGATGAGGCAAGAAATCAATGCTTATTTTACATTATTGGCATTTCAGGGTTTATCTATTTGTATAGCATAGAATAACCAATTCTGAGCAATGTAAATAAGAGCCACAGATTTCCAAATCACTAGACCATCACCTCAAAAACTACACCAAGAGTTCACATTGACCACATCACAAGATAGGTGTTATTATTATCCAATTTTTTCACAGATGAGGAAACTGAGGCACAGATAGCCAATGGAAATTCTCCAAGCTAGAAAGTGGCAGAGCCCAGGTTTGACCCTAAGCAGTCTGGTCCCAGGATACTCTACACTGAAAAGCCCCAATAAAGATTTGAGCAACGAATGACTGATAGAATTCTGGGCACATAATTTATGTTTACTTATCACACTTATTGATGCCATTTCTTTACTGGTGAGAAAAGCTTGATTCACTATTGAAAAAAAGGTTAGTTGGTAACAAACAAATCATGTGTGCTTTTGAGAATGTCAGCAACTTTGAAAAAGGGGGGAGACTAGTTAATAGTGAGCAGAATGACATTGAAAGTAAATGTCCTGGATACCCTAATTATCCTGATTTGATCATTACACATTGTATGCCCATATCAAAACATCACGTGTACCCTATAAATATATACATCTAGTATGTACCCATAATAATTAAAAATAGGATATAAAATAAAATATAGCTGCACAATGAAATAAATGTCCCTACTAAATTGTAAACAATGATACTATTTTTGAATTCAAAAAAGAAGAGCTTATATATATATATATAGAGAGAGAGTATATATATACATATATATATATCTCCACCATTTTAAGTTGGTGAATTATTACATTAAAAATGATTACAGTACTTTGGGAACAAATTCTTCCTTTTATAGAGGGCATAGCCTTGGGAGTTGGCCAGGGCATTCTCACTTCTCTTGATTGAAGTGTTGGAGAGTCCTATTATCGTTCCTGTCTGCAGACACTCCAGGCCCTGTTCCAAGGCCTGCCCTTGGTGAGTTATAAAGGGGGAAGAATTTATCTTGAGGATGAAGTTTCTATGCGCCTTTTCTCTGAGACTCATTTCCTCCTCTGTGTAATAGGGTATGAGAACTGCCTCAAGGAGGTCTGGGGGACTGAATGACACCACAGTGTGCAGGCAGGTGTCCAGCATGGGGCCTGGCACCTAATGCCCACCTAGTAGTCTTAGGCCCACTCTCTCCAGACTCCCGCAGACTTGTGTTGTCTCCTTGGCCACAATACTTTTCTGGTTTACCTGGAAAAATGTCTCAGTGACCAGGCAACAACCAATAACCTGAGACCAACACAGCCAGGGAGCCCCAGCCATGCTTCAGCACCAAATCTGCCAGTATTGAGCTCAGTGACCTTGGGAACCGCTTGGATCCTCTGGGCTTCAGTTTCCTCCTCTCTATAATGAACAGGATTTATAAGAGAAGCCCTGGGGTCCCTTCTAATTTTGGCATTTGATGTGTCAGCAGACCTGTATCCTATCCCATCCACGCCTTTGTGGCCTTGGATGAAAAAAAGCAGAAGTTCAACACAGAACTCAGCTCAAATATCTTACCATTATCTATATCAAGCCTTTCTCCCTGAATTTAATGTAATTAAATACATTTCCTCTTGTTTTAAGGGTTTTTTAAAAAAAACTATGAAATATCTCAGTTATAAAAAATATGTATATATACATACACATATAAACATATAAACTTGAATTTATCTTTATATTTTTCTTTATCTTACCTTCTTCTTTTTTGGTGGTCTTTAAGAACACTTCCCTATCTTGAGGCCATTAAGATCCTCCTCTGTATTAGTATTTTTTAAATTATAAGCCTTTGGTTTTTACGCTTACGTCTTCTATCCAATCACCCCTCACAATTCATTGTCCAGCCCATCCTCCCACCCATACTCCACAATGCCAGCTCTGTTATTTCACACCTTTCCTAGGGGCCTGTGGGCTTTCCATTTTACTCCACTAACATAGTTTCTTTGTTCTCTTATAGGCAGCACACCACTGATTATAATACCATAGTTTGATAATGAATGTTTTTATCTAATATGGTATTGCTACACATCTGGTTCTTCCTCAGCATTGTGTCAGCTGTTCTTGAAAACACAAGACTGTAGAAGTCCGGGAGAAATGGGGAAATGGGAGTAAAAGATCGCTTTCTTCCTTTATATTTTAGAGCAAGCTTTGTAAAATTTCATGACAGCAGTGTTTAGGTTTCTTCTGGGAATTGCATTGAATCTATAGCGCAATTTGGGGATTGACTGAAATAAAACATAACTATATATTTATTTCAGTCTTCTAATAAATAACATTTTATTATTTTCTACTTAAAGCACTTGAAAAATATTTTATTTAGTTTAAACCTAGGTACCATGTATATTTTTGTTGCTATTTTAAATGCATCCTTTTGAAAATTAAATTTTCTAACTATTAATAGATAGACTTACAATTGACTACAGCATTGCCTTTTACTGAGCTTTGTTTTTTTAGTTTGTTCAGGCTGCTATAACAAAAAGGTCATAAACTTATAAACAACAAAAATTTATTTCTCGTAGTTCTGGAGTCTGAGAAAAACAAGATCACGGCATCTGCAGATTCAGTGTCTGGTGGGGTCTGTTTTCTCACTGTAACCTCACGTGGCAGAGAGGCAAGATAGCTCCCTGGGTCTCTTTCATAAGGGCATGAATCCTTTCAAGAGGGCTCCATCCTCAGGAGCTAATCACCTCCCAGAGTCTCCACCTCCAAATATGCTCACAATGGGAACCAGAATTCAGCATAAGAATTTGGGAGGACTCAAAAATGTAGTCCACAGCACCATCTCTATGCTAAAATGGCTCAAATTTACCTATTTAGCTGGATTTCTCTCTGAACCCCAGGTATGTATAATATATTCAACTCCCTGGTACATAACATTCTGTTAGGAGTCTTCAGACATCCCAAGTTAACCTTCCTAAAAGAGCTCTATTGGTTCCCCACTTGACCATTTCCCCAAATCTCCCACACTCATGGCTTCTTTGTTTCAGAAAATGTCTCCAACACCCAGCCAACACCAGGCCAAAATATCAGTGTACTCTCTCCTTCCCCACAGCTTGCATCAGCAACGCCTTTCAGCAGTACCTCAGAAACAGTCCCCAAATATCCCATTTCTCCACGTCCACAGCTGCTCCCTCATCCCAGCCCATCCTCCTCACCTGGCCTCTAGCCCCTGCCTTCCATCCTGCTCCCCCAGGTCTGCCAAAGGAACATTTCTAAAGAATCTTCACTGGGATTCCATTCATGTCTTAGTCCATTCGGGCTGCTTTAATAAAATACCATAGGGTCCATAGATTATAAACAACAGAAATTTATTTCTTGTACTTCTGGAGGCTTGGAAGTCCAAGATCAAGCTGCTGGCAGATTCAGTGCCTGGTTTCTTCAGACCTGTTTCCTTCAAAAATGCAAGTCTCCTTGCTGCATCTTCATGTGAAGGAAGGGGCAGAAAGGCTGCCTCAGGCCTCTATTATAAGGGCACTAATTCCACTTATGACCTAATCACCTCCCAAAGGTCCCATTTCTTAATACTACCCATCAGGATTAGGTTTCAACACATAAATTTTAGGGAGACAAAAGCATTCAGACCATGGAAGCCATATTCCTATAATCTCTTACTAATACTAATACTAATAATTTGTCTATAGATTCATTTATTTTCTTACGTAGACAGTTGTGTTATCTGTGAACAATGATAGCTATGATTTTCTTTTCATATTTTATACAAATTATTTCTCTTTCATGTCAGAGTTCCTTGAAGAAACATAGACTAGAGGAGTGAAGGTGAACAGTCCTGCCTTGATTGTTATGTTAAAGAGAATGCTTCGGAACAATTCCATACTGGGTCCATCAGTCCATTATTTTATCTGTAGACATTCATTATTAGTTTAAGAAAGTATTCTTTCATTCTTATATTACTAAATGTTTTAAGTAACAGTTATTGAAATTTTATCACATATTCTCTTTTACATCTATTGAGATAAGGAGGTTATTTTTCTCCTTACTTCAGTTAATAGAGTAGATTGCATTAATGTGTCCCATAATCTTGATGTAAATTTGCATTCTGGGAATAAACCTCAATTGGTCGTAATGCACCATCATTTTGCAAACACTGTTTTATTCAGACTGACAATGTTCTCTTTAGAACATTCTTATTATGTATATGAATGGGATTTGAACATAATTTTCCTTTTCCAACCTTGCTTGCTTGCAGAATGAAGGTTGTACCACTCTGCTAAAATAAGATATGCAGTCTCTCCTCCTTTTCATTTCTTTGAAATATTAATATTAACAATATTTGTTTCTTGGATACTTAACTGTAAAATCATTGAGGGTCTAACTTTCTTTTTTTGATAGGAAGAGTTTGACTATTGATTCAGTTGCTAAATAGAAAAATAAAGTTACTGGGTTGAACTCCAGAGTTGGAGGAGGGATGTCTTTCAGGATTGAAACAACTTGAGCCTGTTTATAAACTGAAATAACCATCAAGGGTGATACTACAGATAAGGGAGAGAGAAGAAGAAGAAAGAAGGCCAGAGGCTGAGTATTCCAGTGCCCTGGGGGTCAGGGAGGCAGCCTCAGACCAGAGAAGCCAGCTCTGTTCAGCAGAGACAGGATGGAAAGAAAGGAGAATGGGATTTATTTAAAGGTAGTAGGGGGCGGGGGGGCAGAAGGAACTCTTGCATTATTTGAAAAGTAGAGGACGAGCTTGACTTCCCAGAGAGGAAGATTTGGAGTTAGGGTTTGAGGGAGATGGGAAACCTGGATTGGTGCAGGAGAACAACAGGTGATCAGGGACAGGGTGTTGGTTTGATTAACAGATAATGGGGCTATGGTTTGGATTCCAGATGGGCTGTAGAAGGACAGGGATGGAGAGAGCTCAGGCTCCAGGAATGAATGGTGATCACAAGACGCTGGATGAAAACACGGGCCAGAAAGACTGGGAAAGGATGAGGCAGCTGGGATCTGGAGATGCCTGTGAAGTTAAAGTGTAAAAGGTATAGTGAAAGAGTGGATGGGAATGAGGATGCCAAAAGACAGATGCTGTGATCAGAAAGAACAAGTCTGAGCTTATGCTTGTCAGGGTGGAGTGTTCCAGGTTTGGGGTTGGGTTAAGGTTGGGGCAAATGCTCAGGAACAGCATGGAGGGGGATGGAGGAGACATCGTGGCAAGAGAAGGTGAAGTTGGGGCTGTGTAGAACCATCAACAGTGACATGTTTATTTCATTTTGAGTGTTAAGGAATTTGCATATATTATGTATTTTAATCCCTATAACAGGATGAGGTAGCTTTTAATATTATCTCCAATTTACAGATGAAAAGCTGATGCTCAGAGTGGTAGAGGGTCAGGCTCAGTGAGGACATTTCTGAGACGGGATTTAATTCCAGGTCTTTCTGGTCCCAAAGTCTTTACATTTAACCAGTATCCCACACTGCTAGAGAGGCCAGAAGTTGGGTGAGTGATTAACATCTCCCAGAGAAGCAGCAGGACTTTGGGTAGGGAGAAGTCCTCTGAGCCAGCAAAGACACGTGGAGGGAGGGGGAAGAGCTGCTGCAGGCTCGGAGTACCTCTGCTAAAGGATGAGGACAGGGGCCAGGAGTTCCAGGGAGAACTGGAATGTGGGGATTGAGAGAGAGCCACATTCATCTGAGATGGCAGCAGGAGAACAGGAGCCCAGAGGGAGACAGGTTTCAGGTAAGCTGTGGCCCCTGTCCTTGAGGAGCTCTCAGTGCCGGTAGGGAATTAGACTCTCAATAGGACTTAAAAAGAAAACCAGGAAAGTGCCTTCAGAATCTACCTGAAGCGGCAGGCGCTGGGGCTTTGGAAACATGGAAGTCTTTGTGCGTAAATCCTCAAAGATCTGCAGGGCAAAAAGAGTGGCGTGACATTGGGAGAATAGAAAAAAACAGTGGGAGTAGAGGCAGACCAAGTACACATCAGCATTACTGCTCTGAAACGTCACAACAGGGAGGAACTGTACTGACCAGCTATTCCAGCCCCTTGGGTTAAGTCACTGGGGTTAAATTTTGGTTTACCCACTTCCTAGCTGTATGCTCTTGAACAGGATCTGAACTTCTCTCAGTCTTGGTTTCCCCATTTTTAAATATTTGTAGTGATATTTCTACCCTGCAGAATTATTGTGACAAATATTCTTAAACATAGGCATTCTGTAATTATTTATAATTATAATGATTATTACTGTAATTGTTATTTAAACAGATATGAAAACAGGCCCAGAGAAGTCAAGAGAATTTCTGAGTTCCCACACTGAGCCAGAAGCCAAGATTCCGTGTTGATCACCCCATCATCTTTCCTTCCCTTATAAGGATTGGGGTAATATGGGAAAAGTACTGTTATTAGTTTTCTTAGGTTGCCATAACAGAATACCATGAACTGGGTAATTTATGAAGAATAGAAATTTATTTCCTCATATTTCTGGGGGCTGAGAAGTCCAAGACCACAGCAGCAGCAGGTCCAACATCTGATAAGGGCAGCTTTCTCTGCTTCCAGATGGCGCCTTGCCGCATCCTCACATAGCAGAAGGCGGGATGGCAAAAGGGTCTCAGCTAGTTCCCTCCAGCCCTTTCATAAGGTGTGAATCCATTCATGGGAGCAGAGCCCTCATGACTTAATCACTTCCCTAAAGGCCCCACCTGTTAGTACCACCACAATGGGGATTAAGTTCCAACCTGAATTTCGAAGGGAACACAAACATTCAAGCCATAGTAGGCCCATCCCAATGGCCTCAGTTTACTTAGTTACCTCTTTAAAGGCCTTACCTCCAAATGCAGTCATGTTTGGAGGTTTGAACTTCAATATATGAATTTTGGGGGTACATAATTCAGCCCACAAGTAGTACTTATCATTAATCCTGACACAGAAAATACCCTCAAAAACCATTAACTATTATTGATTATTGTCACAACATGGTTACTACTGTACCTTATTACTGGAGTTTGATGAAATTTCTATACCAATGTGCATTTTATGTGTAGTGTCCATAGCAGAAGCCCCTTAAACTCCACATGCTCTGGAAGGAACACCACACGGTTCCAGGAGCCCATTATGCATTCAGGCCCCTTCTGTAAAAGGAAAATCTGTATGACCTTTTTTTTTTGGCAAAGAACTGCTATTTTTTTTTTAAGTTTTATCAAGGTGTAATATTCAATATGCTCTAGAGAAACAGAATCAATAAGAGATAGGTAGGTAGATATATAGATAAAAATAATTTATTAGAGAAATCGGCTCATGCATTTATGGAGGCTGAGAAGTCCCACCTTGCATCATCTGCAAGCTGGAGACCCAGGGAAGCTGGTAACGTGACTCAGTCCAAGTTTGAAGGCCTGAGAATCTGGAGTTCTGAAGTCCAAGGGCAGGAGAAGATGGGTGTGCAAGCTCTAGAGAAAGAAAGAATAAATTTGCTTTTCCTCTGCCTTTTTTTCCCCTATCTGGGCCCTTGGCCCACTGGATGGTGCTTTTCACATTGGTGAGGGCAGATCTTCCTTCCTCAGTCCAGTGATTCAAATACCAGTTCCTTCCAGAAACACCCTCACAAACATACCCAGAAATAATGCTTTACCAGCTATTCGGTTATCACTTAATCCAGTCAAGTTGACACATAAAATTAACCACCAACAATGCATAATTGATATACAAAAATTGAACACATTTAATGCATATATCTTGATGAGTTTGGACATATGAATACACCCATGACACCATCACCACAACCAAGGCACTAAACATATCCATCACCTCCAAAGATTTCCTTGTGTTTGTTTTTTTTTGGAGGTGGGGCTATTTTTTTGGTAATGAAAATTAATCCTATTCCTGTAACATATTCTAAAGTGCACAATGCCATAATTGTTAACTATAGGCATTATGTGGTACAGCAGATCTCTAAAACTTCTTCATCTTGCACAACAGAAACTCTATATTCATTGAAAAATAGCTCCCCATTTGTCTCTCCCTCCAAGAATAGCAAGCACCATTCTACTCTCTGCTTCTACGAGTCTGACTGCTTCTGGTACTTCAAGTATGTAGAATCATGCAGTATTTGTACTTGTGTGACTGGCTTCTTCCATTTAGCATCATGTCTCTAGATTCATTCCTGTTATGAAATTGACGTGAGCCATGAGCATGAATGAAATCAGCCTACCACCTGGGCTACAGGACCTTGGTCAAACATCAGTGTAGGGTCCGATGTAACCAGGGATGGGCATGTGGGCACCAATACCTCTGTCCCTGGTGGGAGGCAGAGCTCTGACTGATGGCAAACATCATATAAGTCAGTGGCTAGAAACTCTCTTTTGGGACAAACAGATCAGACTTGAGTTTGATCCCATCTATGCCCAACTCCACGTCCAAAAGTAAAAAAGAGAAAAACAGACTCTGAAACATATCTCTTGTATACATACATAATGCACAATCCTTGGGTGCGTTTTATCCCCCCTGCTGTTTTCCAGGGCCTTTTCCCATTCCATTTGTCCCAAGGCCAACCACGCCTCCTTTCTGTGGAGCGCCCCTCTCATCTGTAAGACAAATGGCCAAGACATAGTAACACACCCCCATTCAATTCTGAGAGAGGGTGCTCAGCATGAGAAGGTAGAGTTTCTGCCAGTATTGTGGTCCCTTCCAGGACCAGAGACTTTGTAATGCTAGGCATGCCACAAAATAAAAGGACGGCATAAAATGTATGTTGAGGTCCTTCCCAGCTCTAACAATCTGCAATGCAATGTATGGCCCCTACATCTGGGGCACACACAAACCCCTGCCAGTCCCTTCTGCCCTAGCACTACAGCAGAGCTCACACCTCAGAAGGCAACCCACATCTCTGCTGCTGTAGGGAGAGAGACCAGGAATAATGGATGGAGAGGGATTTGACAGGCTGATTGCAGTGAGTGTGTATGGGGGTGGGTATGTTTCAACTTAAAGAGTGCAGGAGAAAATACCACACACGCCTGGGCACTTATTTGTCCCTGTATCAAACAGAGGGTGTGCTGTGGCCCCTGCACTATGGGAGGCTCTGAGAACACAGATGAGCCCAAAGTCTCATCTGTGACTGAGCCCAAAGACTCATCTGTGATGAGTGCAAGGAGCACTGACCATGAACCCACGCAGGATCATCAGAGCCCACAGGGATGGGTACCAGGACATAGACACACAATGCAGAGAAGCCCACCAGAGGGTATTTCACTCTGCCCCAGCTGGCTGAAGAGATTTCAGAAGAGGAATCATGGGGTCTTTTATTGGCTGGCAGCTCTTGACAATTCCTTCCACACAGCATGGTTGGGAGAATCTTGAGAGTTACAGAAGCACTGCGTAAATTGCAAATTGCATTAAAAATGCTAATAATTATTAAGAAGTTTATTGCTGGGACATAATAAAGTTCACGATGCTTAGCGTGACAGCCAAGGCAGCTCAACATCCAACTGGAGTTATGTGCCCTCTGCTATGCACCCCACGCTCCATGTACATAGGGCCACTCCCGTGTCTTAAGCTGTCCATACTCTCTCATGCCTCCATGTCTTGGCCTGCGCAGCCCCCTACACCTGGGATGTGTGCCCCCTTGCTACTCGGCAAGCACATGCTTATTTGTCAGAACTGAAATCTCCTATCACCCCATTCATAAATGCACAGGCAAAGACGCAAACCAGGAGCCAATCCCTACATTGTCTCCTGGACAAATTGTTTGACCTCAAGATAAGTCAGGAAAGACCCAGTTCATTAAACAACCTTTGGTCACCTTTTCAAGATGCCCCCGGGTTCTGATAACCCATAGGATTTGAAAGAGTTTTAATTGTCTAAGTCTTCTTTTCCTGATTATACCTGCAAATATTCAGGGTGAAGCACAGGGCAATGGATTTATAGATAACCTTTTTCTCGCAAAACGAGGATGCCCATCTCTGTATTCTTTGCAGTAACACAAACTGGGGAGAGAAAGCATTTTAATGTACAAAAATAGAAGAGATGGGTTGAATAAAATAAAAGACAATAAGCTATTAGTCAGTTATTAAAGTTATGTCTTAAATGTATTTTAAAATGAAGGAAATGTACTATTATATAAAAAATGAATTTGGAAAATAGTTTTACAGTAGAATACCATTTTATTTTTGTGTACAAAACTAATAGAAAAACGCCATACCATCCTGAAAGTACACAAAAGTAAGACAGGCTCTGGGGACAAGGAGTACAGGTGATTTTAATTCTCTCCACTGTGTTTTCCAATGTTTTCTAAATATCCTGTAAGATATCATTGTCTATGTCATCAGGCAAAAATAAATGTGGTTTAATTTTTTTAAAAAAATTGCTTTGATTCAAACGACCCAAATTGTTGTATTGTAGACTTTCGTGTGTTTTCATAGTCATCTACCCATTCATCCATCCTAGGAATACCCCTGTGCAGCTCACGTCAGCCCCGCCCCCTGGGACTCCTGGGATGTAACCGAAGCCCAGGGCAGGTTGGAAATCTACAGGTGTGGAGGGGGAGATGCTGGGACTGCAGAGAGGCCCTCCCTGCACAGCCTGCTGTGCATGGAGACCTGGGAGCCCCCGCATGGAATGAACAGGGACTGTCCTGTCCACTCCACTCCAGCAGGTCGGGCAGCAGCAGCCAAGACCAGGAGAGGCAGGAGATGGGACCAGTGGGCCACAGCCATGCTGTGCAAGGTCCAAAATCGTTTCTGAGTCAGTCTCTGGACTGAGATTCTGGAAACATCAGATAACCATGGAAAGATTGTTATATGAATCTCAGAAGTAGGAGCTGGTTTGACAGTGGTCACTGACGGTGCCAAGCCTCTACAGGATGCAGGTCCCTGGCCTTCCCCAGCTAGTCTCATGCAAGCCTCATTTATACTGAATAGGAAAATAAAGCTCAATCATGCACACCAGGACCTGGGAGGCCAAGCCCTGACAAGGTCCCCCATCCCCACCTCTCTCCCTGGGCCCCCACTGACGCTGAATGCACTGTTCACTGGCATCCTGACCCCCAAGGAACACCTCAATCCCTGTCCTTAATTACAACATCCGTAAGTGGGGACAATGACTTCAGCTGTGCCTGAACCCCCTTTGAGGGTTCTTTTAAGGAGCAAAAGGACTAACAGATGGGACATCCATTCAAAGCTTCCACTTCCTACATGCGTAACCTGTAGTTTTTATTATCCAGGCAGGTTTCATGCTTAGCCACTTCATTTTGCAGAAACCCAAACCATCTCCAAAACAACAGTTTTCATATAAATGCATCTATATTATAGCCATGAAGGCTCTAATTAAGATTTTGATGTCTAAAAGAAAATGCATACCATCTCTTCTGATGTAAAAGTAATTTACTAACTTCCTACATAAAGGATCCTTTCCATTTAAATGGAGAAGAAATCTTAATAATAGATGATTGCTTTATGAATATGAAAATTATATATTCATTGCATAATTACCCATTTAATTGACACAGTATTGCATCTCCCAGAACAGATTGGAAACTATGTGATGGATTGTCCCAATGCTTCTTTTCAGAAGTAAGAGGCCTGCTATTCAGCCAAGAGTGTAAGAAAATACCTAATCCAAATCCCCTGTTATTTATTATATTAAGCACCTGCTGTATGCAACAAGAGATCGTTGCAGAGTTTACAATCTTCAGGGAGACATCCCCACCAATATGAAGCTCAGGATTCATGAGACGAGGGCACAGATGATTCTAATACAACCTAGATTAAAATCCTTAGGGGAAAATGCTGTCCACAGAAATGCAAAAAGAAAAAAAAAAGAATTTGAAAAATCAACTATGAACAGCACTATAAATGTATAAACTTGTTCAATGCTCAGAACAATACTCTTTAATTATCATTAGCTTCATTTTACACTTAAAACAAGTAAAGCACAGCAAGATGAGCTCACCTTGCTTGAACACAGGTTATAGAATCAAGAAGAGAACCATATGGATCTAAAGGTCCACTTACTGCTTCCTTCTGTGGTGCCTCTCACATGAATTTTGAAGGAGAAATTCTCAAAGTTTCCACATAGGAGCAGCCTCAGGTGACAGGGCACTGAGAAAGGCTCTGCGGAGCAGGAGGAATTCCAAATGGCCTGTGAAGGACAGGGCAGGGTCTGGGCTGAAAGCAGCTCCTGGAGAGTCTTCCAGATGGGGGCAGGAGCGTGCAGCAGGGTTGCTGCGTTGTCCAGGTGGGCTGGCACGTGTTTGCCTGAAAGGCGGGTTGTAAGTGGGTTATAGAGGGCCTGGAAAAGCCTGCACCCTGTTTGGCAGGGAAATCAGATCCCTGCAGAGGGTCTGAGCAGAAATGAGTACAAGATGCTCTGAGCCTGGTGCATGCTCGTCCTCGTGAGGAAGGAGCGCAGTGCAGGCACTGGAGGCAGGGGGCTTGAGCGGCTGCTTCACTCTGTGATACCAGAATCAGAGCCTGACCAAGGGCTCTGAGCAAAGTTTTAGTTATCTCAGGGGTAATTTCTACAGGGCTATTGCTGGATCAAATAGTAGTTCTACTTGTAGCTCTTTGAGGTATCTGGAAATTCTTTTCCACAGAGGTTGCACTAATTTGCAGTCTCACCAGCAGTGTAAGAGTGTTCCTATCTCTCCACATCCTCGCCAGCATTTGTTGTTTTGGGATTTTTT
>CAUYRT010003885.1:0-17174 GCA_963574885.1 Lepilemur ruficaudatus | reverse complement strand
GGGGGATGGATGAATTGCCACTTCCAAATTCCTGCCAGTGCCACGCTTTGTGATTGGCAGCCGTCTGGTGCAATTGGATCAGACAAGCCTCATTCGTTCAACAAATATTTGATATCCTTCTTGAAACTGTTCTGGGCGTTGGGGATTTAAGATAAGTAAGACAAAGTTCCTGCTGTCATGGAGAATTCATTGGAATGAGGAGGGTTTGGGCAATAAATGGTATATAAATAATGTGTTAGGTAGAAATAAAGCTAGGAGGAAAAATGGAGGGAGGGAGCAGGGGTGGCTAGGGCAACCTGTAGGAGAGAGGTGCTATTTGGCAGGAGCTGAGGGAGTGAGCCAAGCCACAGTTGGTGGGTGGGACATTCCAGGCAGAGGGAACAGCAAGTGCAAAGGCCCTGAGGTAGGAGTGGGGGGAATGTGTAGGAGGAACATTGAGGAATCCACTGGGGCTATAATGAAGGTAGCAAGAAGACACTGGTAGAAGAAGAGGGTGGTAAGCTGAGGGATGGGATCATGAAGATTATGTCAGGTTTTGCAGACCCTGCTGAGGCTTTTGTATTTTGTGTGAGGTTTCTGGAGAGTTTGAGCAGAGGTGTTATCTAATATGACTTTGACATTTTAAAAAGCTAGTCCATTTTCCTCGTTTTTCTAAAGGGGAACATGGTGTGTATGTGTGAAGTTGTATTTGTATGTATGTAGATATATATGTAGATGTACATTCATAAATACCTACATAAAGTTATGTATATGTTATACATATGTATAATGTGAAAATAATCGGCATCTTTTTCACTAACATGTTGGGGCACACAGGTCCCTCTGCTTCACCTCATTTACCTTTGAAAGTAAGAAACACAGTGTGGAAGTGAAGACGGGAGCCCAGAAGCCCCTTTGAGGTTCTGACACGTTCCACCATCTCCCTCAGCAGAGAGTGACACCCTACGCCCTCCCTTTCCTAAGCAGGAGGAGGAAGCAGAGAGGTCCGAGAGGGTGGGGGAAGGGCTGGCGAGGGAACGTGAAGCCTGAGCAAGGGGAAATGATTTTTAAGATGTCCCCGGTAAACACTTTGTTGAGCAAGAACACACGGTAAAAGCTGGAGTTCGTCATTGCACACAGTGCTTGTTTCTCCGCAAATGTAAAATGACTTGAGAGGGGCTTCGGGTGTTAATGAAGTACTATGTGTATTTTTAGAATAAAAAAAGCAACTCACAATGAGAGAACGCAGGACGGTTTAGACCGTGTGTGTGTGTGCACGTGCGCATGTACGGACGTGTTTTTAAAACGAAGATTTCTTCAAAAATAGCTCTTATTGAAATTAGATTTTCAGCTTCCAGTATAACTGAAGTAATTTGGTTTTTTCCTTTAAGTGCTGTTGGAGCATATTCTCTCCGTGTCAAGGAACTACCCAGGTATCTTTGGCCAAAATCTCTAAGGGTTGGCTGCAAACTTATTTATTCTGCCATTATTATCCTCATAACGGACCATCTATTAAAAAAGTTGACTGTAACTTACTGGTAAGATTGGACTCGTCTGAGAGCATTTTCACAGGTGTGGGGGAAATTTGATGAGCTTTTCTTTAAAATCTTTCAATTACAGGGTGAGCCCAAGGGTTCGTCAATCAAATTCACCTGGATTCAAACTTGTTATCAATCAAATTTGCATAGGAGGACACTATTCTGATTTCTTAACGTGATTTGAGTCCACAATGGACAGGGAGTCGATCAAACAGAACCTCTGACCGGCTACTATGCAGAAACCCGGCATTTTAGCTAAACAGGGACAAAAGAAACAAGGAAATCAAAAGTTGGCTTCAATGACAGCTTCCTGGTCAGTCATGCAGTGACCGTTGTCCAGCTGTGCCCTCCGATCCCCTTCTCCACGTGGCGGCCATTGGTGGCATCCCCCAGGTCCCCCTGCAGCCTCGCCTTGGGCTCCCCTCTGCTGGGGAGTCTGTGTCTGCCACATGTGGATGTCCTCTCCCCTCTGCTTTCCTCCAGCAGCCCACACCGCCAGGCTGCCGCTCACCTCTGTGCCCCATATGCTGTGGCTTCTGCCCTTGGTGACCCCCCTACCCCACAGGGAGCCCATTTCAGGCAGCTGTTCTCAGAGGAACATTTTCTGACCAGATGGCAGGATGTGGTGGCCTGTCCTAGGCTTACTCAGCATCACTGACGCCCCCTTCATGGAACTTGCCACAACGGGAACCAAATGAATACTTGGGCAATTAGTTGTTTAAGGTCGATTTCCTCCAAACAGCTTTATTGAGATATAATTTATATACTAGTAAATTCACCCATTTTTGGTAAATTTATAGAGTTGTACAATCATCACCATAATCCATTTTTAGAACATTTCCTTTACCCTCAAAGGATACTCTGTACCCATGAATAGTCCTTCCCTGTTCCTACCTCCAGATCCAGGCAATTGCTAGTCCGTTTTCTGTCTCCCTGGGTTTGCCTACTCTGGGCATTTCACACAGAATCATATAATAAATGGTCATTTGCCCCTGCCTGCCTGCCTTCACTTGGATGCCACTTTTGAGGGGCTTCTGTGTTGGAGCATTAATCAGTAGTTTGTCCTTCACTAGAGCTTAACTTCATTGAGGTCAGGGACCCAAGATATTTGTCCAATTTATGAATGTTTATAGAGCAGCTCGCCTACGATCTGCAACATCCTGAGGATACATCTGTGGATGAGCAGCACTCATCCTCGCCACGAGTTCCATAGCCCTTTTTGGAGACAGGCAAAAGGACAGGTAAATGGACAAATGAAAATAGTTGCGAGTTGTGGTGAGTTAGTTATAACAATATGTAAGCAGAGGAATGAAGAGTAGGGTTTGATTTAGCTTGGGAGTGGGTGGTGGATGGTGATATAAGCTGTCCTGAGCTGTACCAGGAGGTATGCAAAATCATCACGTTTGTTTTCACTGATGAGTGTTACTATCCTTAGTGGCTTTCGGAGCTGAGGTTCTGGTGAGCAGAGATCCCATGTAGGGCTTGGCTAGATGAGTCTGAGATAGAGAGAATGTGACTGTTTGGCTCAAGATTGAACAGTGGGGGGAGTCAGTGCTATGGTTTGAATGTTTTTCTTCGCTGACATTCGTGGCGAAAGTTAATCCCCAGTGGAACAGTATTAATAGGTAGAGCCTTTAAGAGGTGATGGGGGCACGGGGGTTCTGCTCTTATGAATGGATTAATTCATTCATGGATTAATGGGTTATAGGGAGTGGGTTATCATGAGAGTGAGTCTGTTTCAAGGCAGGTTGTCTGTCTCTCTCAGGTGACTCCTCAACATGCGATGCTCTGTGCCACCTCGGGACTCTGCAGAGCATCCCCACTGGCAAGAAGGCCCCACTAGATTTTGCCCCTTGACCTTGGACTTCTCAGCCTCCAGAGCTGTAAGAAATAAATTTCTGTTCTTTATAAATTAACCAGTCTCAGATATTCAGTTATTGCAACAGAAAACGGACTAAGCCAGAAACAGAGTGTAGCATAATCTAGTCACGGGTGTGGCAGCCCATCACTTTCTCCATGCTCTGATTAGAAGCAAGCCTCATGATCTGCCTGCACTCGAGAGGAAGGAATTATATAAGGACATGATGCACTGGGGACCACCTTACAGTGTGTCCATCACAAGGTTGCTAAGTTCAATGATAGTTACCAGTAAATATTGCTAGGTGTTGCTAACTTGCACAGTGCAAAGGCTATAGATTCCTGTTCTTACCAACATTTTATGACACTATCTGCTAACCAATTTCCTTAGTATTATTTTTTAAATTTATCTCTCTCTCTAGTTTAGACTGATTTAAGGTTTAATTGTTGGGTTGTATTTAGTTACAGAATCATGTGTTTGCTTACAAGTCACAAGTGAATAGATTACAACCCAGAGCAGTGCTTGAGAGGTCAGGAGACAGTCTTGGTTTGCTTTGAGTTCTACAACGTACTGGCTATGCGACTTTAGGAAATTTCTCAACTTCCCTAAATCTTGGTTGCCTTATCTGTGAAAGGAGATAATAATAATACCAATCTTATTGAGTATTTAATGGAAGAATACATGCAAATTATTTAGCCTAGAGCCTGGCAGATAGCACTGAATTCACTGAATGTTTGCTACAATTGCTGGCCCATTATGAGCAGCAGCGGCAGGGTCTTCAGCATCATTACAGACACGTATGTTATGCCTCCTTGACCAACCTCATGTGCCATGGTCCTCATTCTCTCAGGCCTCAGAGATCTAGTGATGGTGTCTGTGCACCAATAGGCACCACTGTTTATGTGATTGTATCTTCTTCAAATGCAAACTATACCAAGGAAGACTTACATAGTATATATTTTTAAACCACTTTATTGAGGTAGGATTGACATATAAAAACTATACATATTTAATTTATACACATCTGTGACTTTTGGGGATAAATATCTAGCCATAAAGCTGTCACTGTCAACAAGACCATGAACATATCGCTCCCCTCCCAGAGTTTTCTCCTGCCCTTTTGATTATTGTTGTTTCTTTTTCTTTTCTTTCTTTGTCTTTTTCTTGATAAGAACACTTAACATAAGATCTACCCTCTGACCACATTTTAAGTTTGCAATATGGTGCTGTTAGCTATAGGCACTATGTTGTACTGTAGATCTCCAGAACTTATTTATCCCAACTGTTATTTCTAAGCATGGTTTTGAAATACTTTTTTTATCCCATACTATTGAAAAGCCCTTCTCTCCTTCAAAAATTCTTGAATTTCTCAACACATGTTAAGCATTGTCTGTTTTCATTTTTATTTTAATTCAACTCTCTCCATCTTTCAGAGTATCAGGATGGATTATTCGATGACTTTGTGGGGCCATCTTGCTTGTTAACCATGAGTAATAAATGCCTTATATTGAATCCAAGGACAGATCTAATGTAGCTGTAGATTTTTTAGTCTTCTGATAATTTGGGATTCACCAATGTGAGTTTTATATGGGCAGGAAGTGAAGATGGCAAAAAAGTTATCTATTTACCTATCTATTTATCTAGCTATCTAGCTATCTACCTATGTACCTATCTAAAGAGAAAGAGACTAAGAAGTCTGCAAATTAAATATATAAAACTTGTCACTCTGACCTTTCAAAATCTTGCCTCTTGACTGTTTAAAACCCTATTTATTGAAAGTATAACTATATAGAGAAGCGGCAGATCATGTTTAAGGTGAGAAGGTCTTTGGCTGCTTTGTGATTTAGAACACTGCTTGAAGATTCAGGCCCCAATTCAAAAGGACTCAAATTTAGTTCCTAGATCTGCCATGAGCTCTACTACCTTTGGCAAGTTCCTATGTATTTTTGAGCCACAGGGTCATAATTCATGAAAAAAGTCAGCAAATACTCAGTGAATAAAGTAAGCCGATGATTTCAGGGACTTTATGTGCCACTGTCAGAATAAATAACAAGTACCCACGTAACAGGGTGCCAGTTAGTGATCGGTGCGGGAGGACAGTCATGATGGCAGTAGGGGACGCTGGGGGAGGCCTCTTGAAGGTGACATTTAGGCAAAAATCATAGACGAAACCTCCTTTGTAAGGTTGTTATGAGGATTAATTAAGCATACAAAGGCTTTAGAATACAGCCTGATATCTACACTAGGAAAGACTTCACATCTCTCTTGGTGTGTACATGTGTGTGTGTGTCCTTTTGTAATTAATGGCACAAACCCATTCCCAGAGTATTTCAACAAACACTTGAGTTTTGGAGCTAGAAGAAATAGACTTAGGGACATTGAGCTATGAATGTGTGAGCCCAAACATCAAGCTCAGGTGGGGGGAGCTGGAATTCCATAACTGGGCAGAGTGATTTCAGGAGAAGCCATAGCAATGTCCCAAAGGAAAAGCACATATGTGGGTGTGTGTCCACATGCATGTGTATGCATGTGTTCCTGCGTGCATGCGTGTGTGTTCCTGCATTGGCAGAGGAGAAAGTTCTATAGCTTGTTCTCAGGGTCAACTCCTCAACCCTTCCCCGGCTGGGAATGGTTTCCCCAGCTCCAACCTGTATTTTTGGAAGTGATCTGAAGGAGCCATATGCAATGCAAATTTCGTTTAGATCCAGTTTGGGGCAGAGCAGGTCTGTTACTTCTGCCATTTGCTTCTCAAATGGATTATTTCATTTACTTGTTTACACAGTAAAACAAAATCAATCCAAAGTCATTTTTTTTCCCTCCCCTGGACACATGACTGTCGAATCCCAGAAGAAGAGTGCTTAAATTGTGTGATCCATTGCTTAAAGTGGGACAGAGCATTTAATTACAGTTTAATTATCTTTGCAGATGTAGAGTTCGGTGGTGATTTGGTTGGTCGACGGGCAGCTGCAGCATCTGGGTTTCCTGCTCCCTTTTTTTGAGAGTGAACTTGTTTGTAACACAATCAGATTTGCAGGTTATAGCTTCCCGGGCCCTATCAACTGAGAATTTCATTGCTTTTAAATTGCAAGCCTTTTGTTATCACTACAACTGTGAACCAGACAGCTAGAATCAAAGCAAAAAGAAATGCCACCATCTGAGGAGAATTGAGTCATGGTTTTGGTCTGGTCCAAGTTACAGAAAATGCAACTCTCAGAAGATGATTTGCGATATTGATTCCTTATCCCTGATGTCATGTGTTGCTTTTTGTTTGCAGCTTCCAGTTTATATTACTATCCTCTACTATAAAGTTTAATTGTGACTTCTGCAGTTTGCTGTAGAGGTGCCTGAAATTTTTAATATATTTTTTTTGCTCACACAAAGAAAGGGAATAAAAAATGTTTTCATAAAAAGAACATACAGGAATATAAGCATTGTGTAGATGACTCTGGAATCTGTCTGCATCTGGTTAATAGGCTAACAAAAACGGTTATCAGAGAGATGAGTCAAACAATAAAATGTCATTTTGCAGAACCTGGGCTACATTTCTGCTTGTGATTTTCAGTTTGGTGAGCACGAATGCACAATGGAGCCATCCGGAGAGAACGAACTTTGTGGTAAGAAAGTTTTAGCCACTGTTTGTCAGCTATCACCAGATGCAAGCGTGCTGCAGCTGAAGTCAAGCTTGTCACTTGAACTTCTGCTATGAGGGGACCGTAAATTGGAGGCAGTGATGAAAAACAACAAAATGTAAATGAATCCTCAAGATTGAGGGGCAACTTTTTAGGACCAGAGGGCCCAGGAAGATGTTTCAGCATGCTGCAATTGGAGATCGGCTGGCAAAATGGGTTTTTCCTCTAGCTTCAGCCTCCATACTTGGTAATTGTGTTCCCAAGTAAGCTGCCTGGTGTCCAGTCACTGAGTTATGTCGTGGGACTTTGCACAGATATTAAATGTTCGGGCGCCAGTTGTTAGGCAGCATTACTGTGCTCTTATATGTAATAAAATGTTAATTTCCTCTTACCTTTTTGCACAAGCCTATCTCCAACTTTATTCATCTTGATACCAATGTAGTGTTGCTCAAATAAGAAATAAAAGGATAGGATCCATCAAAGCAGTTCCAATAAATGAAACAAAATTCAGGAATCTCTGATCTCTCCCCTCTCATTCCTTGCACCTTCACTAGAAAACCCAGTTGTCGAGAAGAAAGGAAGGCTGACAGGGGAGGCAGAAGGCCTCTTTTTATCTGAGTACTGACTTTGACAGCAAAGGAAGGCGAATCTTAATAACGTTGCCCCATGACTATCTTGTAACATTTCACCTTCACCATTGTCTGTGACATATGAATGTCTCCATATCTCCCTCACTTTAATTTTCTTCATTTTAGAATATTACGGGACTACAAACATTTAGGTTGCATATATTGCCTTTGCACTGCCCAAGTCAGAGCTTCAAGAGTGTCCATCCCCCAGACGGTGCACACCACACCCATTAGGTGTGAATATACCCATCCCCTCCTCCCCCCGCCCGCCTGCCTGGTACCCGATTAATGTTACTTTCATAGGTGCACATAAGCATTGGTCAGTGAGTACCACCATGATGGTGAGTATATGTGGTTCTTGTTTTTCCATCAGCATTTTAAAAGCGGAAAACACTGAGGATGAGAGAGGCCTGGGGCTTACATAGTGACCACATCACACACTGGAAAAGGTTTGGTTATGACTAGGTGTATTAGTTTCTTATTGCTGTTG
The DNA here is from genome assembly GCA_963574885.1 of Lepilemur ruficaudatus. Taxonomy (NCBI): domain Eukaryota; kingdom Metazoa; phylum Chordata; class Mammalia; order Primates; family Lepilemuridae; genus Lepilemur; species Lepilemur ruficaudatus. The sequence goes on along the minus strand of CAUYRT010003885.1, from coordinate 9,051 downwards.
TAAAAAAAATAAAAATATATATATATCAAAAACTTAATGACTTAAAACAACACTGATTTACTATCTCAAGTTCTAGAAGTCGGAAGTCCTCAGGCCAATGTGTCGGGAGGGCTGTGTCCCTTCTGGAGACAAGGGGAGAATCAATCCTCTTGCGTTTTCTACTTTCTAAAGGCCGCCTGTGTGAACTCGGCTGGTAGCCACTTGCTCCATGTTCAAAGCCACAGCCTGGAATCTTCAAACCTCTTTATCTCTGACTGCTGCCCCTGTTGTACATCTTTGCCTCTGACCCTCCTATGAACCCACCTGGAGAATGCAGGATAATTTCCCATCTCAGAGTCATTGATCATTAACCATTGATGTAATCACATGTGCAAAGTCTCTTGTGCTACGTAAGGTGACATATCCACAAGTTCTGAAGGTTGGGATGTAAATATCTTTGGGGCCATTATTGAGCCTCCTGTACCAGGCTACCATGGATAGTGTTATAAGATGACAACCAGCCCTATTCTTCTGGGTATCTTCTGACAGAAGAGTCTTTGATCCATACATCTTATGGAAATTTCTAGGACCCTCCAGGATTATTCTAAAACCAAGAATAAGTCTCAGTCATAAGGTTTGTTTTTCTCTATTATATGATCTATACATTTTACATTTCCAGTTTCAAAGCCTTTTGCAATGAAGCCAACTTTTAAAAAGTTGACTTAACTTGGAAACAGGTATTGGAGGAGATGAAATGCAAATGCCTGGATTATTGAAACTTTTGGTTTGTGTAGATGCAGACATCGTTACAGGCACTAGCACAGGGCTGCTTCTTATGTTTGAAAACACAGAGATAAATCCAGTGGTTTTTGTTGGAGTGCTTTGCTCTAATTCCCAGCTACATCTTGCTCAAGAGGCCATGGCTGACCTTGTTATCTGTGCAGCCTCTTGTTACTCCAGTGCTTACATCTCCAGAAAGCCCCTTGCTGAATGTGGAGGGCATTTTCCTGGAAAGAACAGAGATACTTAAGAGCACGAGTTCTGGTGTCATACCACTGGGTTTTAATCTGGGCTTCAGGCTTTGTTAGTTGTGTCACTTTGGACGAATGTCTTAACTGTACCTCTGATTCTTTTTATTACCTTTAAACAGTCATGATAATGGCGACCTCACAACATTTCTGTAATTGGGTTTACAGGTGGAATAAGATGGTTCTGCCACATTGAGGATGCTCAGTGAATGTTAACTCTTATTAGTATCACTGGCAAACTCGTCAGTATTCAGTGGAGACTCCATGCAAAAGAGAAATCTTTTTTCAATTCCCATTTCTTTTCTTCCCATCTCTTTAACCTAGTATAAAAATTTTTTTATATATACAAAAGTTTTTCCTAGGTTTTCTTCTAGAATTTTTTATAGTTTCAGGCCTTACATTTAAGTCTTTAATCCCTCTTGAGTTAATTTTTGTATATGATGCGCGATAGGGGTCCAGTGTCATTCTTCTGCATATAGCTGTTCAGTTTTCCCAGCACCATTTATTGAATAGGGTGTCCTTTCCCCAGTGAATGTTTTTGTCGACATTGTCAAGGATCTGTTGACCGGGGGTAAGCAGTTTTATTTCTGGATTTTCTTTTTTGTTCCATTGATCTCTTTGTCTGTTTTTTAAACCAGTACCATGCTGTTTTGTCTACTATAGCCTGGCAGTATAATCTGAAGTCAGGAATTACTGCCAACTTAGAGACAAGTCTGCTGAGGCTTAGAGAGGTAAAAAAGCATATAGCTAGTGCAGTGCAGAGTTGAGAAGCAAACATGGGTCTTTATGAATCCAGAAACCATGTACTCAACTGCTACATATATTACCTCTCGTATAGGGTTGGGGGAGAGCTGTGAAATGAAATACCTATGGGGGCTAAGCAACTACATTAAATGAGTGGAGCAAGCTGGAGGCTAATAGGACCACCCATCTCACAGTGGAAGCCACGACCTGCATCTAGCTGATTAGTGACTCTTGGAAACGCGGAAAGAGTTTGGTCCTATCTTTTTATTTTTCAAGAGAAGTGAAAAATCTGGATTTTCATGTGGAACTTTCTAACATTTACAGCTACCTATTATAGTCAATGTGTAGTGAAGGCACCTGTTATTACAGTGCAAGTCAAACCAACATGCGTCAGTATGGAGGTAGCCTGTGAGTAGCCAGTTTGTCATCTCTGGCAGTATTTTGTTGTTCCAAGATCCAGGGTGAGTAGCCATGGTAGCAGCTGAGCTCATAATATACCCAGATAATGGATTTGGCTCATTTGCTCAACTCATGAGTTTGTGAAATTTCAGTCAACCCGGTTCATTAAGAGATTATACTGGCAGGGTCCTTTTCAGAGCCTGGCTCATGGCAGATATCCAATGAGTATTTAATCAATAAGTGAATGATAGAGAGGAATTTTCATTGACCAGGACTATAGGTAGAGAGGACAGAAGACACAGTGATAAAAACATGCAGAGTTCAGTATCTCCCTTGAACGTTCTATTTTGAGTAAATCACTAACTCCAGCTTCATTTTCCTTGTCAGTTATCTTTTTCTTCTAAAATACTTTTTAAGTGAGTTCCTTGAGAGTTTAGCCATGACTGCCTCATTCTGTTGATGTATGAGGACCTATACTATAGTGAACACCGTGCCAGACACTGGTATATTGCATGAACAAGGCAACTTTGATGTCCACTTCCATAAAGCTGATGATCTAGCAAGTGAAGAAAACACACTTACCCTTCAAATCATAATGCATCTTACACCTAGATTCAGTTTTCAGTATCTTGATTAATTGAGGTTTTATGATTATGCATGGAAGAACTCCCATACTAATTGTGATATCTTTAAACTTTTTCTGTATTTCAGAACAGATTCCCTGAACTAAATACAGATATGGTAGTTTTTGTGGATCCTTCTGCAAGTGAGTGTCATTTTTTTAATGACTAATTCACATAAGCTCTATTTTCCCCCTCTGCAGTATCCTCTAAAGAACACATGTGGTAGGGATTTGAACCCCCTATTTGCAGGAAAGTGATGCAAACTCAAGTTAAATTTATTGTTTGAAGTTACTCACCCAGCAAATCATTTTATTAATCAAGATGCTTTAGTCACAAGAGGGAAAAAATAACTCAAACTGGATTGAGAAAATAAAAGGAATTTGTTGGTTTGTGAAATTGAAAAGCTCAGGAATAGACCTAGGGACCATGTTATTAGATCTCTGTCTTTCTGTATTTCTTGGTTCTTTCACGTTAGCTTGATTTGGCACGCTCGTTTCATCAGAAGCTCCAATATCCCTCCCAGGCGCTCTGCATATCTAGAGAAGAAAAAGACCATTTATTTTACGGAAGTTCCATGAAAAGTCTTAGGATTTTGTCTTGTTGGAGTGGAATTCTAAATTCAAGAGCTAATCTGTGTGGTCGGAGAGATACAATATCTTGACGTGGCAAATGGGATTTTCCAGCAACGGGTACAACAATCAGCGGGTCTGATAGTGTTCTTCCAAAGCCTTGTCACTCCCCATCGAAAAGGAATCTATTCCTCCTCTCTTTGAAGTTGGGTGAGGTTTAGTGATTGTCTCAGTGAAGAAAGCACAATGGAAGTGATGCTGCATGACTTCTGAGCTGAGCCATAAAAAGTCAGGCTCCTTTCGTCTGGGTCTCTGTCTTTTAAGACACTCCCCTTTGGAACCCACCGTGTTGTAAGAAAACTCGGGCCACGTGGAAAGGCTTCATGTAGATGTTCCCAGCAACAAACTTAGCAAAGGTATCAGCTGACAGCGAGCATCAATGTCCAGACCTGTGAATAAGACTTTGGATGATTCCAGTCCCTGACTTCAAGCTGCCTCAGCTGATGTTGAGTGGGGCAGAGATGAGCTATCTATCCTCAATGAACACAGCCCAAATTGCATATTTGTGGGGAAAAAATGCTGTTATTTTCTTAAGCCACTAAGTTTTCGGGCAATATATTTTGTAGGCATGGGAACCAGAACATGGATCATGACCATCCACAGAGCTGAAGTTGGGAAATGCAAGGGGAGAATGAACCTGAACCATATGTAGGGATGAAGAGTGAAGGAGGGACGATTAAAAGCATAAAAGTTAGGTGAAGAAGGGTGATGGGGGTTAGCAGACACAAACAACAGATGCCCTTTGTAGTCCAAAAAGGAAGCTTCAAATATTGTCTTTAAAATTCATGCTCTTTTTAATTCATGATGATTTTCATCCCTTACCCTGAGCTGCCCAGTCAAGTTGGAACAGAGTGTAAAGACATAAATTACAATATCACACGAAAGGTGATTATCCTTTCCACTAGAGCAGATAATTGAAGATTGGCTGCCTTAGATAGCACGCGTGCTGTTTCCATATCTCAGCCTGTGATGGTTCAGTCCTTCAGGACTGAGGTGGCCCTTGAGATATAATTCCTTGCCCTAGTGCCTCTATGTGGACTGATCCATCCAAGACATACTCTTGTTTTAGTGGCTTATTTATGTAAGTTTTCATATAAAAGAAAGCAATCTGGGTCTGGAAGGCTAATGGTAAATGTCAGTTGAATTATTTTGAACTTATATTCTGAATTGTTTCACATTTCCATGTTGTGGTTCTTCCCTGGGATTGGTCTCCAGGCATCAGTGCTAGAACAAGCACATGTTGCTTCCATGGATTTCACTGGAGCTTGGGGAAGAGGAGACTACCGCAGCATAGTGATGATACATTAGTAATTCGTCATGAGCCTGCAAGTGAGAATGTGCTTCAGAAATGCCTTTTGATATCTGCACAATGACAGAATAATTTATAAATATAATCAATCATTCAGTATCCCATTTCCTGATGGCAAGGCACATTAACACATTTTAGGGGAATTAAAATTCTTCCCAAATTCTAACTGGTTATCAGTTGTCTTGCCAGTATTCGAGGGAGAAAATGTATCCCGGGAATACTTTTACATCTTAGATGAAATCATTGGTCTTTTGCTTCTACCTATTCAATGCAAACTTGCTGATTCATCTTCTCCATTTCCAACCAAGTTAACTCTGTAGAAGACCAACTGCCTAATGTCACCTGCTCATAAAAACAAGACAAATCACTGGTTCTCTGTTTCATAAAACTCTTTTTGAAAATTTACACAGCCTTTTGTGCCCTGGCCCTATGCTACTTACTAGCCTCATCTCTCTTCTGTCTACTCCAGGGGTGGGAACTTGCAGCCTTAAGGCCACTAGGTCCTTAAGTGCAGCCTGTTGACTGAATTCAAATTTTACAAAGCAAATCCTTTTGTTTTTATTATTATATTTCTGTTCATCTTTTATATTTTTATTTTCTCTTTAAAATGAATGTACTTAAAATGCCAAAGAATAAAATAAGTTTCAATGAAATAATCCTCCCAGACTGGCACAGTTAGAACATTAGTAAGCCATAAGGGCTAAATTGACAGCTGCTACGCTCATGAGTTAGTTCTAACTTGCTCCACCTGACTGGCGCCACTGCCACACGAGGCTGGTGGGAGTACTCAACCCCCATAAACTCTTGCCAGACTGTTATCAACTTTTGACAAACTTTCTGTTTGAAGTGGAATTTGTGAATATTTGCATGGCTCGACGGTATTTTTTAATTCTGTCTGCTTAACAGCCCATCATGTCAGAGAAGACTGAGAGAATGTTGAAGGAAGAAAACAGATTTTAATGAGGATTGGGAATTGCAATATTATCTTCTTTCTGCTGAAGTTAAGATGATTGCTTGCTTTGTGGTACTGCAATATCAACATTAAAGAAATTCAGTGCTCATCAGCATTGTAACACTCATAAGGACCACAGATATTTTAGAGGGAGAGGAGCAAAAAGTTGTATTGCAGAAATAAAAAGATGAACAGTTAAGATAATTCTTTAGAGCAGCAATAAGACCTGGAAATCATGCCACTGAAGCAACTTATAAAGTAGCTTACGTACTCAGAAGAAAGGGAAGCCATTCAGTGTGTAGAAATTGTGAAAGAAGGCACTGTCGGAATTGTAGGACACTTAGGCTCTGATAATGTTTCAAAGTACAAACAACTGCCTCTCTCAAGGAGAACCGTAACTGATCGGCAGCATGAATTAGCCTGCAACGTAACAAAACAACTTCATGCAATACTTCAAAAGGAAAATATGTATTCTTCAATCGCTTTGGATAAATCAACTGATATTACTGACTTGGTGCAGGTTTTATGCTTCATTCAGGTCATAGCAGAAGATTTTCTTTGCTATGAAGAGTTACTTTGGGCACTCTTGCAAACAAAATACCAGGAATAGATATCTTCAACAACTTGCATGATAAGTGTCATGAAGTTGGACTGAATTTGGTAATTTTAGTGAGTATAGGCACAGGCAGTGCACCTTCCATGACAGGAAAAGATGAAGGGTTTATGGCACAGATGAGAAAAGTATTAACAGATCCAGATGCTCTCATTTCTTTTCATCATATCTTGCATCAGCAAAATCTCTGTGCTAATGCTACTATTATAAGTGACACTTTGCAAAAAGTTATAAGTATTGTTAACTATATTCATGCAAATGTAACATGACATCATTAGTTTCGTAACATGCTAAAGTTGAATGATGAATTCAGTGTGGATTTGCCGATTTGCTGTACCATTTTAAAGTGTACTGACTGTTGTAGGGACAGGTGTTAGCCAAAATTTTACCTCCATGGGAACAGCTACTTAAATTTTATGAAGGACAGTATCAGCAATGTGAATTATTGAAAGAAGATTTCTATAGGAATGCAGCATTTCTGTGCGATATCATGTCAAATCAAAATGATTTGAATATGTCTTTGCAAGGTAAAACTCAGTCTATGTATGATATGTTGCAAAAAATCCAAGCATTTAGAAAAAAGATATCCTTTTTTCAAAACACTTTTTCTCCAAAAGGACATTTCCGATAAAAATTTCCCCCGGTTAGCAAAGGTTATTGATGAGAAGGATGATATATGTGAATCATTTGAAGAACATATAGCTGTTATAAACCTATTAATTGGAGAATATAATGAAAGGTCCACTGACTTTGAGAATCATGACATCACATTCAAATTAGCATTTCAGCCTCACCTAGCTCATATCACCAAGGCACCTCAAGAATTACCAATGGAAGTGATTGAGCTCTAAGTACATGACATTTTAAAGTCATTGTTCTATGCAAAGAAAGATCCAATTGAAATATAAAAAAATGCAGTAGGATACCCACTCCTTCAGCAACATGCCCCCAAAATGCTTTTTTTTTGCTTTTCAACCACTTATTTCTGTGACTCTACATTGTCCTACCTAACCCAAATCAAGATGCCCTTAAGGTCACAAATGACTGACACCCATCTAGAGGATCAGCTGAACTGCAGACCTCCATGCTGCAACCAAATATTCAAATGCTTTCCAACAAAAAGCAGATACAACAAAGTCATTAACCTTAAAATTAACAAATAGTTTTCATTTTTTGAAATTATTAAGTACATAATAGTAATATTTTTACAAAAGAATGTATATTTTTAAGTACATCTAATTGAAATTTCTTGAATGTAGCCTTTTTTGATGACAGCTAAATTAATGTGGCCTTCCACATGAAAATGTTCCCCACCTCTGGTCTACTCTATGATTTTTCAAACTCCTCACTGCTCCATGAACACAGACTTTCTCAAGTATCTGTTGCTTTGCCTGTGCTGATTCCTTTTTCGAAAGTGCCTCCTCTCCATTTTCCACACCCTGTGTTCCTATTCAGTTTTCTAATCTTTAAGATATTTCTTCTCTATTCCACGGTATAGTGCATGTATATATTATGTATATATTTCTATATCTGTATTTTAGTTATTTTTGTCCATGTTTAAAGCAGCACTTAAACTGAGAACTCTTTAGCAATTAGGTTGTGTCTAGTTTCTCTTTGTAAATCTGATACTCCATTAAGTGCACAGATTATAACGGAGGATAGATGGACGGATGAGTGGATGAAAGACTCATTGATAGAGGGAGTCATCATCAAGTGATGGTTACAATTAAAAAAAATAAGTATACATGTACCTTGTCTTTCCCCATCTTCCAGCTCAATAATGGAAACACTGTATTTGTCCTTTTGATTTCCCTCTTTTCTATGGAAAAGAGCATCTTTGTCAGCCCTTCCATGGACATTGGCCATGCAGAATGAGAAAACACTCAAAGAGAAGCAAGACCAGAGAGGTTGTAAAGGAGAAGAACTTAATAAAGAGGGTTAAATCCAACCAGGAACCCAATAGTTTCTGAACCTCTAGGCTGGTCCCAGGGATTTTTCATTTTCGATCTGTATTTCTCACCGAATGCATGTATCTTTAGGAAATTCGTGAACTCCCTCTCCATCTTATCACAGACTCCACAGGTCTCCTGCTGATATCATCAACTAGGATTGGGGAGCCAGGATTAACCCCCTGGATATATTTGCCTCCAAAGTCCGTGTCATACTACTGAAAGGCTGTGTTTAGCTTGACCAGTCCTGTATTCTCTTTGTACAATGTGTAGATTTTTCAGAATAGTGACACATCTTAAACTTGAAACTAAATTGTTAGCGATACCTTCATACAGTAGAAAACGTAAAAATTTTGTGATTCATTATTTTCAAAAATTGAATCTAATATTTTTCTTTCTTCAGGTTGAATACTTTTCTGGACATTATAAAATTTTTTAATTTAGAGAGAAGCTGGAAGAATTATGAACACTCATATAGTCATTAAGTAGGTTCTACAATTAGCGTTTTTCTGTTTGTGCTGCATCACATGTCGTGTATTTCTATATAACTATTGATCCACTCTCCATGTTGTTAACTCATTGACTGCCACCCTAGAAAAAAATTTTTCTTTGGGGTCACTGGATTTTATTACAAAAATAGAATAAAAGCTTTGAAAACAAAACAATCTTTTCTAATTTAAAATTTGGGTTTTATTTTTTTTATTGTTTTCTGTGCGTGAGTTATAGGCAACACAATTCATGTTTTTATAATTGTCAACGTTAATTGTAACAGTAAGAACATCAACAAGTAAGATTGTCATGAACCAACTGCAGGGTTTTGCTTCAC
>CAUYRT010003884.1:0-13425 GCA_963574885.1 Lepilemur ruficaudatus | reverse complement strand
GGGCTAGAGTGCCGTGGCATCAGCCTAGCTCACAGCAACCTCAAACTCCTGGGCTCAAGCAATCCTTCTGCCTCAGCCTCCCAAGTAGCTGGGACTACAGGCATGCGCCACCGTGCCCGGCTCATTTTTTCTATATATTTTTAGTTGGCCAATTAATTTCCTTCTATTTATAGTAGAGACGGGGTCTCGCTCTTGGTCAGGCTGGTTTCGAACTCCTGACCTTGAGCGATCCACCCGCCTCGGCCTCCCAGAGTGCTAGGATTACAGGCGGGAGCCACTGCACCCGGCCAAAGTTTTTTATTCTTAAATGCATAATCCAAGCTGTATTTCCTGAAATGGCCTTACTAATATGCTGCCTTTAGGATGAGCATGAAGGAAATAATTCCAACATTTTTCCTGCTCTCTTCACAGCAAATTATGAACAGTACAACATATGTGGGAAGTTCATTTCTTTTTCTGTCAAGACATGGAACTGTCTGTACAAGGTGCAAAAATATGTCATCTTCCATTCTGAACAAAAGTTAGCAAATAAAGTGTCATAGATGAACCAAGTGGAATAGGATAACAAATTTAGGAACCTGTATAAAAAGCTACACTGTCGTTCACTAAAAAGGGTTTTGCACTTGAGTTAGTGTACTTATTTCAAAGACAAAGCAACAGTTTTGGTATTCATCCATTTAATGACACCCATGTTACAAAGGCACAGTAGGTTAGGAAAATTTTAAAGCAGATGACAAGATTAGACACAGCTCAGAAGTCAACCCAGGGTCTAGATGTTTCCTAGGCACGTCTGGCACTTCACAGCTGTGATGATATGGACAAGAAGGATGAAATACCTTCAGAAGGGACCATAAAAACCGCAAGTTGGCAGCATTAACTGCAGGAAAAAAGATTTGATAGTACAAGGGGCTTGATTGAAGGGAAAAAACATGGGTTAAAATGTCACAAAATAACCTGCAATTTCTCAGTGCCCCATCCAACAACAACAGCTAAATACACTTAGTTATTTATCTTTATACTGTAGGGGGTTATAAAACCTATAAACTATGGATTAGAAGTGGTTTAGCAGTTGATCAAGCTCAAAAAAGCTAGTCACTGGTATATAGCTTTTTACCAGAGGTTTTGGCTGAAAGTGGCTATATTTCCTTTCCTTGCTATAAGATGACATGCTACCTGAATCCCCAAAGACACTTGATTCTGTCTTCTTTGGTCTTAGACTCTAGAGCAACATGCTAAGACTGTCACATATTCACCCCTAACCAAATAAAGCAGGTGAATTCTAACTAATCTATCTTTGCCTCCTGTTTGTCCCTAATATATCTGAACTATCCATCTCTATGGCCCACTGCACTAGAATCTCAGGGCTGGAAGGGGCCTGATAAAGTCATTCAATCTTCTCTCTTATGATGCAAAAACCATTGCTAGAACATCTCCCAAGGAGGGGTCACATACCCCAGCACACTCTGCAAAAGGTAGTCCATCCTTTTACCTCTCATTTTTAGAAAGTCTATCTTTATCATTATATCACAACCCCTTCCTGCAATTCTATCCATTAGTCTTGGTTATTTTCTTTGGAACCTCCCAAACGCATCCCTATCTTTCTTCATGAATTAGCCCTGTGATCCTTAAGTCCAATGCCTTATCCACTTGGTCATTCTGGCACTGTAGCCCTATGAGTTGTACGAAACACGCACACAAATATAAACAAATACACATATACAAAAACATTCACATCTTAAGTCTCTTTCTCATAGAGCCTAACATCCAGGGTTCTTTCAAGCACTTCTGTCTCAAGATAGAATTCACTGGACCCCTCCTTCCTCTATTCAGTCATTCCACAAACTTATATCCAGTGCCTTCCATCTGTCAGGCACTTTGCTAGTCACCTAGGACATATCAGGATTCAAATAGCCCCACAAACACATGCAAAATTGCTACTGGGTTAAGTACAGCAAAGGAGAGTCACACAGTGCCTTCAGAGTATATGATAGGAGATGGGACCAAGGTGGGAAAGTCAGAAAAGTCTGCCCTAAGACAATTAATATTGAATTAAGATCTGAAAAAAAAAGGAGTAGATATTAACTAAGGGAGGAGAGTGAGGGGACAATTGGAACAAAGGCCCCGGCCAGGAAGTAGCAGGGAAACAGGGATATGTAGAAGAAAGCTACTATAGTTGTGGTTCAGAGAAGGGAGGCAGGGTGGACATGGAGAGGGAGAGAGAGAGAATCAGACTTGGACCACACAGAGCCCTCCCTGTTGGGGAGCTTTGTCTTTATTCAATAAGCAAGTGGAAGCCAATGAATGATCTTAAGCACGGGACTGGGGGTTGTGTTTAGAAGACCTCTCTGGCTGTAGCATGGAGACAGGGAGAAGAATAAGGAGGCTGTAATATTACAGCACTTCAGGCAAGAAGTAATGATGGTCTTTTGGGCTAGGGTAGTGGGAGAGGGAACTAGACTGACTGACTGAAGGGATCTTGGGGGATAGTATTGAAAGAACCTGGCGATAGATTAAATATAGACTGGGCAACAGAAAGTGCCAAAGATGACTCTTAAGCCTCTGCCTGAATATCAGGATGGGTGGTGGTATCATTTTCTTAGATGGCAAAGATAGGTTTGGAAGAGGGGATGACCATGAGGGTGAGTGCTGATGACCAAAGAGTTACTAATCTTCAAACAAGGTGTCAATTATAACTCAGGCATCTTATGCCTTATGGGGAAAACCATTGGTAGCTTTTTTTGGTAAATACATAGTTGTTGTTTTTTTTTATTATTTCTCCCTTCAGATAGAGGAAATTGTTGTAATTACCATAATAAAATAGTTCAACTTTTAAAGTCTCATTTAGTAGTCAGAAATATTAAGATTCAGCTTCATATTATCACAGTAATTTAACTGTCAATGTTACCTATGTATACATAGGAATTACACAAATTCCTCCACAGAAGTGGTGTAGAATCTCTGCCCTCTATCTTAAATTTTACAAGGATAATCTTTTCTCCTGCTCCTGAAGGATTAAAACTTTTCTCTACCCAAGCACAAGGACATGGGGCAAACACTCTTGGTTTTCCCTCAGAAATCATTTGAACTGTCAATAGCATTTCATGAGTTTTTTCAAAAAGCCTTTTAAAAATGAATAGCTTTGGTATACTCTCAAGATATAACCAACTCACTTACTTTATGGAGCTAAAAACTCTTAACATTTCTTAAATCAAGCCATAGTGAAATTTCTACCATTTTACCTAGAAAGGCAGAACCTAAATCAGCAACCCTGAACCCCTATGCCATGTTCCAAATCCCAATATAGTTTTTAGGTGGTAGTGGGGGGAGACGTATCTTAAGAGCCAAATGAAGTAAGTTTTGAGGTTCAAATTAAATTCATATGTTTATTTAACAACCCCACTTTGAGGTTAGCATTCATTAGGAAACAAAGCAGGAAACAAAATCCAGTGATCTTGTTCCAATTAGAAAACATTTTCTTAAGTCATTGAAGAGAAACTTTAGAACAGCCTCCAAAACAAAATTTGATTCTAATTTGTAATTAAAATGTAGCTACAGTACTTGCCCTCTGGCCCCAAAGACCACTCTCCTCATTTTAAGCAAATTCACTGTTAAAAAGGCAAGACTTGTCAGGTCAGCTCTTAGATGGTATTTCTTATTCAGAAAGAAGTCTTTCTACTCAACTGAGCAAGACACTATTGACACAGACTGTCCCAAATTCTTGTGTGTTGAATTAGCCAGCCTGTGTTTTCTGATCCCTTGTCTGCCTTCCTCTTGCAGACACAAAAAGGAGAGATTCAGGTTGGTGAGGCTGCTGAAGGGCAGTGGAAATTGAGGGACAAGGCTCAGGGGAGCAGGCTCTTCTCTGCTTTAGTCTCTCATCAAAGGGGCTTATTTGTTATTGACAAGTTGACCCTCAGGCATCACCTACCCTGTGGATCCAGCCTGTAGAGTTCTTTTTTTCTTTGCTTGCTAGTCACATGGTCCTTTTCTACATCTGTTCAGAGACTCACAATACATGCCAGAAAGAGCACTGAACTGGGAGTCAAGCAAGCCAAATTCTAACCCCAGCACTGACACAAATGAACCATGTGAGCTTGGGCAAAAATCTCTTAACTTCTGACACTAGTTCCACACTCATAAAATAAATTCCTCTACATGATTGCCCCTAGATCTCACCAGCCTCCACTTATTAACAATAATAACCCTATTTTCACCATCTCTTATCCTCACCTGCATAGTAGCATCTCAGTCCCCTGAAACCCTCCAGCCTGGCTTCTCTAATAATTCATTCAATTACGTAAATTTATCACATATGTGCCAGATTTATGCTTAGCACTAGGACTGAAATAGCAAACAAAAATATCATGTTCCCTGTATTGGAATAAAATCAGATTTTCATTTAAAGAAGAAAATTCTGACTGCTATAAGGAATATGAATTTCAGGATATCAAGAGCGAATGTAGGGACACAAATTGGAGGCTATTGCAATAGTTCAAGCAAGAGAGGATGATATAGCAGGGGCGGTAGGGTGAAGGTGGAAAATTCAATAACTATTTTAGAAATAGAATTGACCAGTCTTGCAAAAGGTTGGGAAAGGGAGGTGAGGGGGAGAAAGGGAGATACCAAGGAGACTGCCAAGTTTCTGATTTGAGCTTTTGTGTTGTTTGATGGAAAAACCTGGGGAGTAGCAGATTTGGGAATGTAGCTTATGCGTTCTCTTTGGACAGGTTCAGTCTGAAACATTCCCAAGGCATTCAAATGGAAACATCAAGTAGGCAATTGGATATATAAGGCTAAAATGCACTAGAGATAAACATTTGGAAGTTGTCAGCAAATGGAAACCATGGGAATAGAGGAGCTCACCAAGGGAGAGAGCATAGACTGTCCCATATGACCTCACAAATTGTCTTCTCATTGTTTGGTGCTGGCACTCATGAATAATGTCCACACAAATGTTGCTGGCCCCTAAGAGTGGTACTCCTGGGAGGTTCATAGGGCACTTGGTTCTTGCAGGTTTCGCTAGGCTAAAGCCAAGCTACAGTCTTCCCCAAAGTGAAGCCAATTCTCCCTTCCCCATTCAGTGTCCCACGTGGTCACCTGAGCCACACAGCAGGTTGCTGGGTCTCCTACATTGCCTGCAAGTCCCTGTCATTCCCCGCAAACTGGACACCAACATCTGAGCCCTGAGACCAAAACAAAATAACTGCAACCATACACCCTTATGTATGTGTTCATCAGACCTAACCAAACTCATCTGAGACCCCATTTAGGCTCAGACTGCCCCTCTGTCACACCATCTGCATAATTCTGATAGGAAAGTTAACATATTTCCCCAGCCGTCAACTCTTCATCTAGTTAATGGTCTTGATCTTATACCTATTTAGGGACTGGGCTTTGTGAAATGCTTGCTACAAGAAAGTCTAGGAAAGCAAAGGATGAAATATTAGCTCTCAATTTGATAAATAACCTGTCAACCTGTTGATTGCTATACCACAGGAATGACAACACGACCACCAACACAAGCTACTAAGCAACCAAACCTCATGTCAAATCTTCTTGCCTGTATGACCAGAAGTGCAAGAGGAAGATCACTGAGGAGAAGCTTTAAACAAGAAAGCATCTGTGGACAAGGTGATATAACAATGACCATGGCTTGGACCAGAGAACAGGGATGTGGGGACATTCCAGACCTAGTCAAAAGACCTGTAAAGGCAAGAAAAGGTGTGAGCCACAGGCAATCCAGTAGTGTGGGCCACTCTTACACCAGCCTTTGCTAGGCTCCAAAGTGAGCCTGATGGGACAAAGAACAAGATAACATCCAGTATCACGTGTGCATGGGTGATGTATGTTGACACGTAAGCAAATGATTTCCTACGTAGAATGTAGGAAGGAGCCTTACTTGAAGCAAACAGAATGTCTTGGAAAAGGAAGGGCTGTGCTTCACTCTTCCCAGCAACACTGGAGAAAGCTTTTTCATTGAGCCTGTTTAACCTGAGTCTTGAAGGCTGTGTAGATTTCTAGGTGGGCAAGTGTTAAGTATAGGAGGGAATTCTAGGATAGAGGAGGGAATGCATCTGAATGCACAGAGGTGGGGAAGCAGATGGTGTTCTGGGATAACATTCCTTGCATGTGTGGAACACAACACTGTTGGCACCTGACAGTGCTAAGTGGGGTGGGAGAAGATTTCAGGTGGCCTGTAGCTACTAGATTCAGTAACAACAGATCACCTGGGATTGAAGAAGTTGTCTACCTTTTAATTCCTTTCCGTCCTCACCCGGGAGAGCTTCTCAGTTGGTTACTAGGATGCTGTAAAGCCTTTTTTAAAAACTAATCTTCTTTCTTAACAAATGAGCAAGTTTCAGGCTCAGCGGTTTTAGAGGTAACAGTATCTAGCTAGAATTTAATACTATTTTGCTTTTGTTGTATTCATTCCACTATTTATGGCAAATGACAATGGTTCAGTAGTGACAAGAAACTTTCTTTCTAAACAAACTTAAGTTTAATAATGTGATTTGGTACGAATATAGAAAAATATTAAAGAGTTAATCATACCGATGATAAACACTTATGGTATGAATTATGACAGCGGTATGTGAATATCTGAAGTTTTAGAAATACCCTCTAGGAGAAAGGTTAGCAGTGTGATATGTTGCTATCTAGATTGTTCAGGGATCAACCATGGTAAAATGAATAAAATTTAAAGCCATGAGATAGGAGTTCATGTCTTTTTTCAGTACTTTCTAGCTATGTGGCCTTGAGTAAGATCTCTTAAGTGCTCTATGTCACAATCCCTTCACCTTTATAACGAAAATCAGTTTTACAGGGATGTAAAGATTAGAGGCAACCAATATTCAGGTTGTAAAATTGTAGGCATTATTAACCTCCTTTATAACTTTCCAACAAGCTTTCCAAGGTTAGTCATGATTGACTCTGACCTCATTTCTCTAATTCTGTGAGATATTAGGTCTGCAGAGCTGTAACTGGCTTTAAAAAGGAATCAAATATTGTATTTTTCTTTATTTCTCAATTACCATATATAAGAAGTGAAGAACTCAGCATGCTGCTCACTCCCAGCTGTTCCCAGGTTGTTTGTTCCAGATGGTTGTAAACTAAGGAGAAGACCACCCACCCCATCCAAGTCAGAGGTTTCCAGGTTAAATTCTAATGTTCTTCTGAATGCATTTTGTAACACTTCTTAAATAAACTAAAAAAAAAAACCAAGCCAAAACAAAAAAAACACAGAACTATGCCAGTGATATAAGCCATATCTCTGAAAACTTACAATACCGAGAAAAGGGAAAAAAGATCACTTAATCCATATTACACAGTTTCAGCCCCATTCTTTCAGCCACTTTTCCTCCCCTCATGATGAATGAGGCCTGAAAAAAGCCTGAGGACATTGCAAGAGCGGCAAACAAAAAGTCAGAGCACCACCACTTGATTCTCTGGCTTTCCACTTCAAAAGCAAGAGCATGCCGAAACTTGGAAACCAAGAGATTTTTTCTTTTAATTGTGACACCTTGCCTAAGTAAGAGATAAACTGAACCTGCCTAGCGCACTTAGTAAACAGAGCTTTTGAATTTTCAGCTCTTGAAAAACCATTAAAGTGGGTACATAGAAGCAGTTTCCTCTCAAACAGTAGTAATGATTTTCATTTTCCAGTGTATGCCTTGACTTCTGGGAAATCTGTCATTAGAGGATTTTCTATCTGCTGACCCTAGCTTCCATTTCCTGGAAGTGTTTTATTAAGTGGGCCATGCCATATCACAAAGGAGAACAAATACAGGACACTGGTAATATTTCCTGCACAGTTTTGCAGTTCCAGTTATAAGCACAAAGTGCAGGCAATGTATGACTCTTTCAGTCTTGGGTGTGGCTATACATTTATTTGTCCCTTACATTTGTATACCACTGCCACACTTCTTCCTAAATGAACCACCGGATTTAAATGGATTAGACACTGCTATTTCTTTTAACAATTTGGTATAACTCACAAAAGCAATTTTTAGAAATGCATTTTTCATAGATTGCAAGGGATGGAATTATATAAATCTCAAGCAGTAAGATTAGTGCATGATTTTAAATGAGAAGTAATTAGACATTTTAACAGTTTTGTAACTGCTTATACTCCCACATGCTAGTTTCTCCTACTAGAAATCACAGCTTTTGATTGGCTAAAAAAACTGAAAACTGCAGTGACCTATCTCCTACCCTCCACACTCAGAAAATGACCAATTACTTCTGAATGATCTCTACAGCTCATTAATGATCTGTTGAAGTCTATTATATTTACAGTCTATAAAATGCTTTTGTTTTGCAAATCCTGGTGATGTTAACATAATCATAAATACATACAAGAAGACAAGTGTATTTCTAGGGCCTGTATACTTTTTCTTTGTCGAGATTGTACTAGTTTCAAAATTTCTATATGAGGCATTGAAAAACTATCAAGGAATCCAAATTTTAACTCTCATAAGAGTATTTTAATCTAGCTTCTCAGAAGAAAGAAAAGCACATGGTTTCATTACAGAACTTCAGCTTAATCTCAGAATCTAAATGTTCAAGTTCAAATAAATCCTCACAAGCCTGCTTGCTCTTCTGATTGCCAAGTCTGAACAGCTGCAAGCAGGGGCTGACCTGTGCCTATAAATATGTAAACCAGCAGAAACTAAATCACTAAGCAGCATAAAAGCAACACCCAGAAACAAGCACCCATTAATTTTAAAGATAACATAAAATGATACCTGTTCTTCTGCTCTTTGGTTTCTCAGTGTAGGTAAATATTTCCTAATTGCATGGAGAGGATATTTTTTGAAATAAAAGAATCTAGTTGGAGGCAACAGATTATCCATAGTGAGGAAAGCAAGAGGGTCCTTGTCTGTACCTCCTTGTCAGCAACCATATGAATCTAGAAACTTTGTAATTCCTCAAATGCCCGAAGATTTGTTTGTAGCTCACTCACTTCCCTGCAAACACAGTAGATGTTTTTCTGCTTGCTGCTTTCTCTGTGGAGCTCCTGGTAAAACCAGAGAGCCAAGTATGAACACCGTCTAGAAGCATCCAGAAATGCAATGCCCAAAGGGCAACAGGAGCCAGGAAGAATTTAGAGGCTGGTCCACAGAATGCAAATTGCCTAGTGGTAGTGATGTGACTGTCCTATTTCTAGAAACAGCGTTCTGTTGCAAGCTGTGTTAATATTAGCTAGCTGGTGACTTTCCATACCCACAGACTCTCATGAGGTTTAATTTTAATTTTTTTCTGACAGTTTTTCCAGTTCTTAAAGAGGGCATGAGCTGTGGTTTTTCTAGTTTCCTCCTAGATTTCCTATCGTCATGAGCACACACAGACAACCCTCAGCTGTGTCTCAGCTTTAAAGTGTTGATTCATTCAGTCTTGAGAAACACTGTTTTAGGGAATTCTAAAAAAAATTAACCAATTACCTCACTCTTCGTTGTTACCAAGGAGTCCATAGTCAGTACTGAAAACATTTTGTTTGCACTGTGATGTATTATGCAGTATGCCCAGTAACCAGATACTTTATATGAATTGAAAAAGAGCTGCAAAAAAGATTCTGTTCTGAGTTAAAAGGTTCTCTCCTTGAATCCTTATCTCAAATACAGGCTGAATTGGGAAACCGTAACTTTCCCCAGACTTTATTCTGAGTGTAAGGGAGAGAAAATGTTATATGTTTACTTTCTAACTATTATAAAAAGAATTCATCCATGGAGACTCAGAGGCGTGGGGGTGAAAGGATGGATGAGGGGAGGTTGCTGGGTGGGTACAATGTGCATGGCTTCAGTAATGTAGGCAGTGAAGGCCCTGACTTCACCACAATGCAATATATCAATGTAACAAAATTGCACTTGTACCCATGAATATATACAAGTAAAAAATAAATGGGGGGAAAAGAACTCATGCTTTTATTTAAAAAAAGAAAAAAAGAAAGAAAGAAAAAGAACATGCCAAGAGGTCTGTGGACTTAGAGAACATGAAATCATAAAATTTGAAAGTTCAATATCTTCTTAGTACTCTATAGAGATCACAGGATTTCTAAATCAAGTTCCCAAATAGACTTTGCTATTTTATTATCTTTTTACACTTTTCAGTAGCTAGTTCCTTTGATGACAGCATTTGGTCACCTCTGTGAGGGGCTGTCATGTAGAGACAAGGCTGGACACCAACCAAAAATGTGATCCAGAGTTTTCTTTAGAGTGGAAAGAGAGAGCGGGTCTTTCGCACTTCAGGGAGAGCACTGCAAGTTGGGGTGGAGGAGGGGGCAGGAATCCATCCATGTTGCAGCTCAGCTGTCCCCCTGAACAGCTTCCCTCAAACTCCTGGATGGGTCACCTGCCTTCAGGGAACACACTTGATGACCTAAAGCTGGCTGTGCTGCAAGCAGCCCAGGCCATCTGTCAGGCTGGCATCAGGCCCACTGGCAAGGTGATCTTCCAGACTCACCAGGGCTAGCCTGACAATTCCAAGAAGTCATTTATATAGTGTTGCTAGAGCTGGCTCCTAGGGGGAAGCCCTGCCCTCCTGATTCCCCTACAGGTGCACAGCTTCATGCAGACAGCGGCTCTGCGCATCCTTGCCTGTGTGCCAAAGACAGCTGACGCTAATGAGGGCAAGAGAGCAGCATTGTGCTGTGAATCACCTGAATGCTAAGGGCGCAGTGGTGCATGCTCCCTGCCAAGTCATGGCCCAGAAAAACAAGAAGCGTGGAAGCCCAGACATCCTGGGCCAGCTTGAGGCCCTAGAAAGAGAGGTGGCCCTGGGGATACTGGGGTTAGGCAAAAATGCCACTCGCATATACCCTTGAAACTCACAAGCTGCCTTTTGTTTCTATATTTAAAAACATCTAAACCTTCAGAGATGCCTCTTTATCGTGGGCAGAAGCTAGCAGCCTGCCAAACACCCACAGCACAGCTGGTGATCAAAGCTTTTTCCCAATGGACAAGCACAAAGCAGATTTCATTTCAGATGGTTGTTTCATGATCCCTTTTTCCTGGGTGGAGCAAAGTGTTGAAAAGAGATGGGGAGGGAACCTCCCCAGCCCCATTACCCCAGCTACCTAAAACAAAATCTCTGTTCTATTAGATTAAACATAAAAAAGAAACAAATGCAACTAAAATTCCTTTAGGAATTCAATTGATAACAAATAAAAATCACATCTCATATTTATTGGCCTTTTGACCAGGTGCTGTGTTAAATTCTTTACATGTATTATCTTATGTAATTCTATAGCAACCAATGGCGAAACTAAGACTCAGATAAGGTAAAAAAGTTTGCCAAGGTTACACAGCTACAAAGGCAGAGGGAAAGGATTCCAACCAGATAGGCCTGACTCCAGAGTCTCTGTTCCCAGTCAGTACTGCACAGCCTCTTAACCCACACCCAGAAAGGAATTCCTGATGACCTCTCTATTTATTAACCTGAAGAAGGAAAGACATGAAGTTGCCTTGTTAAAGAGAAATACAAATGTATAGGCTAAGATCTGTAGATTAGAGACCCAGTGTATCTTCATGAAAAATCATATAACTTCCTATCCCGAATTCTCTATAAATAAGGTTCCTATCATTACCTAGCTCTTAAAGATTCCTTTATGGAATGATGGTGGTGATGTTAAAAAGAGGTTGTATTTGTAGATATAGGTAGTCTGCATCAAAAATTTTGAAAACTACTGCAATCTCAGTTTCTGGGAGTCAGTCTGCTTGTGTTTACAGAGTGGAGGTCTCTCGTGGCAGCCTGGAGGAGTGCCATGTTTGATTGCCACTGTGACTCAGGCGCCTTGGTGAAAGGCAGCTGACCAGATTCCTGGAGACTACAATGCATATCTGCAAGGATGGAAAGGGCCCAATGTGTCTGCCACAGGTAATGAGAAGTATATTCTGTCCCCTGCAAAGTAGCACCATAAAGAGTGGAAGTAATTACCTGTTGTTTTGTACAACTCACTCCCACCGCTTGTCCTCTACTCAGTAGAAGAATAAGCAACAGAAGCCGTGAACCCAGGGAAGTCATAGATCAAGGCTGCAATCCCACTGTGAGAAAATATTCATGTATTCTCTATGCTTTCTAAGAACTATTTGCTTTTTTACAAATGGCTTAAGATATGAGGAATCCCAATTTCTTCTCTTGAAAAGCAACACAAAGAGGCAAAATCAATGCCTGGAAAAATAGTGGCAAGTGGGGGAGAAAAGAGATATTTCCTAGTTTACTGCTTTTCAAATGTTGAAGAAGACAGAAAATGTGCATTGTGAGGTCATCTACACACACTACACACAGTAGGTGTTTTGTTAATACATACCAGTACATATTTATTAAAGGAGAATGTCAAAGAGAAAAGAAGGGGACCCAAGTGTTAAATTTCTGTTGAGAAACAAGAAAGAAAAACTGAGAAAAATGCATCTCCAGGATACCTTTGAGTTGACGAGATTTCCAAATTACATCAGGACGACAACTAAAACCCCACTAGTCTCCTTCTCCTTCCAGTTAGTGCTGAGAGTTCCCATCAGAAAATGACTCCATTCTCTGGGAATTAATCCAGCCCAGATACAGAATGAAGGGCAGGCACTTAGAATGATGGAGAAGCTGCTAGCCCAGAAAACAGAAACCATTTTTTATTATGAATTCCATTGAGAAATCATTCTCATCCCACTAGATCTGTAGATATTGTCCCAGTCTTCTGCTCCCCAAGAACAGCATTAAATAAAATCAAGAGAGAAATGGGAGGCATTTGTCATTGCTCATCAGGACAAGTTTAGGCAATACCAGATTCTACCTTATTGCATGATTAAAGCACTTCTGCTACTCACAGGACAACATTTCCTTGTGTGACCCCTCCACATAGGGAGTAATTATCCTACATCTGCAGATGCTGCGTTTTTACTTCCCCAAAATCCACTTTCAAAAATCCCTGTATGTTCCCATTACAACCACAATTCAGCAATTTTGATGTTTCTACTTGCTCTATAAACAATATAACTTTTATGCCTTTTGCTCTTCAGTTTTGTGTATTAATTTCTCAAATTTAACAATAACTCTATGCACACGAGGCATTTGTCCTCCACTTAAGAAAAAAGACACTTTTCTGTATAGCTTAGGCCTGTGGTCCACAACCCCTTGGGCCATGACTGGTACCAGTCTGTGTTGTGGCCTGTTAGGAATCGGGCCGCACAGCAGGAGATGAGCGGCTGGGTGAGGCAGCAAAGCTTCATTTACAGCCACTCCCCATGGCTTGCATCACTGCATAAGCTCCCGTCAGATCAGCTGAGACCTTAGATTCTCATAGGAGCATGAACCCTACTGTAAACTGTGCATGCGAGGGATCTAGGTTGTGTGATCCTTATGAGAATCTAATGCCTGATGATCTGAGGTGGAGCTGAGGCGGTGATGCTAGCACTGGGGAGCAGCTGCAAACGTAGATTA